>JAECUM010023500.1:0-19032 GCA_016617855.1 Megalonaias nervosa
ATGTCACGTGCTTCCTACGGTATTATTTCCAACACCGGAGAAGGTTGACAATAAAAGTTTAAATAGCTACGAGCCCCCAGTCAGCAATGCTGACAGTCTAGGTGCATAAATAACTCAAGATGAAAGGTTTAACAATTTAATAAAATATATTTAATGTATTAAACAATTTCATCGACAAATTTCTCAGTCGCAATTTCTTCCGAACAAATACAAACAATGACCTATCCATAGTTGCCAATTACTATTTCATCATATGAATTTAAGGTCTTGAATGAGAGTGTTTCTCTTCAGTGTTGTCTTTGTTACTCAACTGTCCGCCACTTGTTTCTCCTTTGGTACGTCTGTCCTTCCGACACTTCCGGTACGCTATTCCACGATTCCTTCCGTCACTGCGCATCTACACAAAATGCTGGCGTCACAATAGACCTCCCACGTACGCTCAACGTGTCTTTCCTCTCTCCGATCCTCGGGTGTCGCCTCTCGCACCCAGCCGAAAAGCTTCTTCGAGAAGCCTTCGTTCACAAATACAAACCTCGAATTTCACTAGAACTCCTTCCCGCCTTTTAACGAACGCACAACTTAGGCTACTCGGAGTACAGTCTAATACCTCCCAACTTCTCTACGGTCCTCATCTGGCGACGTTCATACATGTACTGATAGGAAAATGGATGTAGTATGAACAAATTGCTTATTGAGACTCCACCCAAGATTTTAATCTCTCGGTTTCGATTGGATACGGTCTGGTCTCTTTGAAAACTGCCCTGGGGTAATTTACACCTACCTGTAACTCTCAGATTTCCGGTCGCCAAAAGCCCGAGCTTGCTCCAAGCCAGTCGTGTCATCACTGACTCAGTACAAAACATACAAAGGCGTCGCTACCTGTCGTAGAATTCTCTTTGAATTTAACTGCGAGTCGGTCGTTGCGTAATGGTTAAACAACAGACAGACAGTTTCTTTGTGTCTCGAATCGGGTCTGTAGTCATAATCTTACATAATACGTATTCACATTACTCTTAACTACGAATTAACTATAATAATAATAATAATAATAATAATAATAATAATAATAATAATATTAATAATAATAATAAAATATATATATATATATATATATATATATATATATATATATATATATATATATATATATATATATATATATATATATATATATATATATATATATATAAAATCTGAATATGGCTGGAAAACGAATAATAAACTTGGAAAGAACGTACCCACGTACAACGGGTAATCCTTCACAGGCTGAAACTTTGTTTCAGATTGATACTGTAAATAATTTAAAATTAAGTAAAAGCAGTGGAACAATGACATGAACTATAATTTTGCTAACGGTGGGAAGGCAAAACGCCTTTCAACAAGATTTTCTACAACGGCCGATTGTGAGGAAGTAATCCGCGCGCAGTTTAATGTTAAAATGACGTATGTCCCATGTGCAGGTACTGTTACGTTAGGATCAGTAAGCATGAGTACTAATACTATCACTGGTTCTGGTGGGTTTCTAATCACAGGACTAAACACAAGCAATATTACAGCAAATGATATTACGTACTACAGGAGTGTAAAATTTGTTAGGGATTACGATGTCACTAAATAGGGCGACACATTGTCGGGGGCATATTGTGTACACGTACACAATACTACGGCAGTAATTTGATTCCGGACAAACAGCTTTAAATATTATCAAAGCAGCTACAAACTTTGTTGACGCACACGAAAACAATATTAAAGGATGTGTGAATGAAGTTGAGACAGTAACAAATACTTTTAACCATAAATTAACAAAGGTTTTAATACGGAAGAAGAAACATTGTTAAAAGACATAAAATCCGATAGATTCAGAAAGTACTGTGAGTTTTTAATGAAACCGGAGAATAATGATTTTAGGGTTCTAGTTGATAACGCAGAAAAAAAGATATCAATTTTATTTTTAAAAAATAATAATGAAGATGAAAAAGCAAGTGATTCATTTCAGTCATATTACAAAAGACTTACTTGTGTAAAGAAAACTTATCGTTACTATTGCCGTATATTAAGGATTATTTCTTATGCCCCAGTGATCCTAACAGGCAGTGGTATTGTGTCAACTGGTGCAACATTAATCCTTTTCTTTTAAACTTTCTGGAGTTGGTATGGCATTAAGCGTAGCTGGCAAAAAGATTGAACCCTTGTTTCGAAACAAAAAAGTTGGCGTGTAAAACAGCAGTAAAAACCTACCATACAATTTTGAATCAAGTAAGATCGCACCTAAGAGGAGTCTCATATGATATGGACGATATTATCAGAGAATTTCATGTAATGGGCAATATGCTAACTGATATTTTACCGCTGCGATCGAGTGGGTATGAAGACGAATATCATTAAAAATAAAAGGAGTATGCTGATGTTCCAGCAGAAGTAAATGAGTTGATGATGAAAACTCTCCGAAAGCAGAAACTAAGGTTTAATTTTGCGTGAACGTAAGTATAATGAATCTCAACGAAATTATAGGAAAACATCAGAAAGGATAATGATGTACAAAATGCACCAAAATTAAAAACAGTATGATTCATTAAATAATCTACAGACATAAACCACTTTTTGATATGCTTGAAAATGAATTGTCTGGTTCATAGTTTAAATCAGCTGATGATAAAATAAAATTATCGTTGGTAAAAACAGAAGATAATAGTTTGTATTTCAAATTTCTCGAATTGCTAACAGGAGTTATTGGAACAGCCTTTGACAACTTCTTTACCCATTTAGCAAAAATCCTTAAACAAAACAAAAAATCGATCCAGAGAGCAGAAACTCTCGCATGATAAGACTCCTATTCACAAAGCAATAATAACAAAATGGGCGAGATGAACTTGCTAGCGGTATAAAATGCACTCTTATATTGAAAGTAAAAAATGAAATATTTACACTGGAATCTGTCATTTAGCTTGCTACTGGTACGTAATGGAAATCCTATGTTGAATTTGTCAACTAGTTTAACATGGGAGTGCCACTTAGGGGTCGAAGTTTTGTATGGGGTCAAAAGTGTTTATAGGGTCAAACGAGAAGTATAATATTAATATATACAAAGGAACAATTACATACACACCACATAGACAAACACGTATGACAATCATCAGGTAGTACCTCTTTTCTAAAAATCTGATTCGCCCCGTTCCTTTTCTTCTTTTTCTTCTTTGGCCACAATTTTTCCACTATTTCTTCCATTGTGACTTCTTGGTGATTATTTCTTCTTTCTCCTCAATAGGGACCCAATCTGGATGCCCCGTTGGTCTAAATTTCTACTGGACCTTCATCCAATTGGTATTCAAGCACTGAAAGTCACTTTCCTTTTTCTGACTTTCTTTTTCTTCTCTCCTCCTCCCAGGTTACCGTTTTATCTCAGCTTTCTCTGCTATCCACTTCTTTCACCGGTCTCTTGGCTTTTTCAAGTGCAACTCACTTCTCTAATAACACGGCTTAGAGTGTACAACTCAGTCTCTAAGTGTTCTGTCAGTTCCTCCAATCCCACTAATAAGTCAACTACAAGGCTAGGTTTCTGTCATTATTGTTTGATCGTCGACGAAAGGTTCGACTCACCTCTTTATATGCATGAATCCCAAAGGTGAAAGAAATCATTCATCACACAATCTATAGTTCACATTACATAGAAGACTAATGCATCTCAGATAAATATTGCGCGGACATAAAAGAAACTGTTTCTATTTTAGTATACACCGGCACACTATACCCTTACATACTAACACACAGTTGATAAGCAAAGGGTTAAGTTTTCCATCAAGACAAAGACAAATACATACACCAAACATACTATCTCAAGCGAGTTTATCAGGTTTTTATAGACTCACTACTATACACTTCCATACAAATACAAATTTGATAAGAAATGGTTTTGTTCTGGTGAAAAGGTAAACATACATTCACATACAAACACAACCAATTATGGCAAGTTAATTAATATCTCATTTGTAGAAATTTGGTGGCTCTGAAATGGCCGTTTGTTTCTCTAGTTCACATAGTCAGTACCCACACCTCCCAGGTCTAGTTCCACAAACACAGCGTCTACGCCATCGATGACCACCCCATGGGTTGATGGAGATTGGGAATGCTGAAGGCGACTTTGTTGTTTCAGTACCCAAATCTTCCGTTTGACAGACTGTAAAGAATGTTGTTTTCCTCTGAAGTCGACCATGTGTATATGGATGTGGATGTTATCTCTGCGTGTTGCTGGAAATGTGGTAGTGGTTACTTCAGAAGACCTCCAATTCCCAGTTCTCGATCTAGGGGACCCTTATTATTGGCTGTTGTGTTGGAGCACCACCAATCGGTTTTACAGGACAGACGACTTTTTGCAGCTTTAATGTTTTACATCTCCTTTTGTCGTCTTCTACTTTTTCCGTCAGCGTCCAGAGGACATTTCTTTTAGCTATATTTAAATGCGTAGCTGTCTTCTGGTACCACTGAAGGACTTGATCCTTGACTTAATCCTAGAGGTGGCGAGCATATTCTAGGTGAACTAGTGTTACAACCATTCTTCCGGCCTTCTCTATCTCCATTTTTGGGTCCTGACGAGTCAACGATGGTTAATAGACTGATTTACTGACTGGTTCATCTTTGATTAAAGTTTTCGCCTATTAGGGCATGTAGGACTAATTAATGCCGATACCGTGGGCTTCTTAATTTATTATACATGAGGGAATTAGAAACTCATTCCCGTACGCGTTTATGTGAGCACCGCACACTTACTAATCACGATGTCCGACCGAAGTAAAAAGAAAAAGGGAATGAGAGCCACATCGACGTAACCTTAAGGCATGCATTGATTTTTGGGCGTAACTCTGACCTCCAAATATTCCAAAACTTCAAGTTGTCATTTTGGCGGAATTTAGAAGGGCAGAGTCTCTATGCTGGTGATAATATAATTAGATAAATAAAAAGAGAGATAAAAAATACGCAAGTTTGGTAATTTTTTAATCATGTCTCAGTTTTGAGATGTTGGGTTTCTGAGTTGATTGTAAATTTGTCCACCTTGTGCGACTTGAACGGGTGGTTTTGGCTTGTAACCACCTTATATGTTCTATAGTTCTGGGGTTGATCTGGATCGTAGTAATCATTTGAGCCATGTTTGTTTCACTGGGTCTAAAGTGAAATTTTATGTTTTTGGTTCCGCCTTATGCGGGGGCAAGATGGTACTAGAGTTTACCACCTTATAATTCTAAATTTGTGGGAGCTAAATGTCCTAGGTTTAGTTATATAATTACTGCGATGTGCAACCGGGCCTGATGTTCCTGGGGTTTTGACCACCTCATATTTCGAAGATTTGGAGACTAAGAGTGGTTGATATATAAATATCAATCTCTGCCATTTTTTATGGCCAGGCTTGATGGTTTCGGTTATAATCACTTTATGCACATCTACTACTTTGTAAGTCAAGTTGGTCTAATGGGTTAGAGTTAACTTCCCTCATTTTTGGAGTGAGAAAGAATTAGAAGGAAAGATGTATTAAACATGTATCTGTTTATCAATATTTTACTTTTAAATTGGTTATATCCTAGGTATGTTTCCTATTTTTTATGATATAAATTGAATTTTTCTTAATTGGGTAATATCTCCCATGACCTAATGTAAGGGAAGCAAGGTGTTTTTTGTTTCCTCAGCCGAGACTGGATTCGATATGCGCAAGGTGATACCATATCAGAATCATATGATCCTCTCTCGTTCCGTTCCTCAGTCGATGAATCCCCATTCGACCTTGTCGGGATTTAACATGAGGGGGAATAGAAGCCACACACATGCTCATCATGATTCAGTCGCTGTTTTGCATAAGTTGCCAAGTGAGGATTAGTAACAAACACATGACGCCAGCCCGGATCCGTGCAAACACCCTCTTCGGGACATTTGGTTACTAGACAAGTGGGAATCGGCCCACACACACACTTGCCTTTGTATGTCCGGGCAGACACGGGTGGAAACGGAAACGGGAAGTGACACCAAATGACACCCGGAACGTTCCAGAAACGCCAATACTTACTAAAAATCAAATTGTGCCCAGTTCACAAAGTTGGGCTATTCCCTATTTCCAATTTTTCCCACATGAATAATTTTGAATTTAGTGTACAAAGTGTACAGTCCATGTTCTAATATTAAACTAAACAAACTGATATAATAAGTGACCCATTTAATTTTGTTCAAACATATTAAATAAAATATAGTTTGTTTTTATTGGTGACTGAATGATCGAATTTCAATGAATAGTTTATGTCGAAATGGGTTTAAAAACCAAAATGGAAGCCCTACAATAAGACGCAGTTTGATTTGTAGCCCTAAAAAGGGTTGTTTTGGGGCGGCAGATTGAATATTCTTCTTATTCTCTGCATTCCGCCGCACTCCGTTATTCTTCGAACTGATGACCCGAGAATGCCTCTAAAACGTGTTACAGTCAGCTGTTCGGCTGCCTCACTCAGACTGGACAGGGGGTGATGTTCATAGGCGTCTTCGTAGTGTTCAGAGAGGATACGAACGCCGAAATGCCATTGTTTCGGTGTAGGTTTCCTGGTTATTAGCGACCTCCAGATTGACTTTTTGTAGTCTTCTTGCGCTGGCTCTAAACCCAGGTCCAAGAACCATTGTCGGTCCAAGTCGCTATCCTCTTCCTATTCTATAACGTTCTCTATTCTCTTCCTCTTCTACTTGCTGTACTTGTTCTGTTTCTTTGTTAGTAGCGGCTTATACTTCAGCTTCGGCTTCAGTTTTGGTTCTTTGTTCTTTAAGAATGGGTAAAATACTTATATCCGATTGAGCCTCACAGTCCATCGTGGTAATCTGACGTTATTTTGCTCGGGATGTAGGAGAGGTCCAAGTCAATTCGACGGTCGAAATTTGAGTAGTGTGTCTCTGTTGAACGTCTGTCCTTTCTAGAATAGTTACCGAGTGGTCACTAGCCCTTGTAAGTTCTTGCTTCCTCCTCTCTATTTCCGCTTCTTGTTCTTCCTCATCTTAGCAGCTACCCATGACCCAAAATTTTCATCACCGCCTACTTCCTCACTCGTGTCCTACCACAATAATAATCAAGTTGTTCTCTTTACACCAGCTCTTAGGCTCCAGCTGTTCCTTGCCTAAGGCCCTAATGGCTCATAGTGCTTACGTTGGAATAACTGCATTGGCTGACAACCAGTATGGTACCTCTGCTTGCTTTGCTGTGTCAGATCTTTCCATCGCTGACGTGCTGTATAAATTCTCTGCTCATTTCATTCATTTGAAACACCCTTGCCTTCTATCTTTCCTTTCTACATTTTTATCCCATCTTAATATAATAGGCATAAATTGTTTGTTCATTGCTATTAGGAATTAATAGATCTCAAATTATTTGTTTCATCTAGCTTTGTTAACTTCAGCATACCGTCCGTCAAATTTTCGAATTTTCAAAAATTTCAATTTTGCACATTCATAATTCAAATTTTCAAAGTTTTAAATGTTTAAAATAAAATTTGATTCACCGAACATATTCAAACTTAATTAACCTAAACATAGACTCAAGCTTGTTGGAAGGCTGAAAATCGGCCCACAAACAGGTGTTAGGAGCCATAACAGCTATAACCTGGGTAGAATCCTTGCATATTACCAAGTCCGTGGAACCATCTTTAATAATCATCCAAAAGGACCAACATCGTCACCAGTGATCATCTTCCAAGACGTCACGATAATTCCAGATCATGATTCTCCTCAAGTACTTGATGACACACGACCAATGTCATCCAGTCCTAGATGATCCATGGGAGGAGAACCAAAACATCAAAGCCCAAATCAAAGGAAAGATCGGGGAAAATTACACATCGCAGAATTGGAAACAACACCAAATAAAGGAAAGCTAAGTATCCAAATCAACGTAGCCCCAATAGCTGAGGCCAAAACATCAGCAGCATCTACAATATCAACGAGGAGTACAAAACTAGTGGACAAGACTTTTACAAATACACGGGAGAAACAGAACACACATAGAAGGATTCAAATAGTGAAAATCAAAAATGGAATCTGCTCGTAGCATCAACAAACGCAACCCCAAACAAATAAGAAGCCCAATGTGTCATTAATAGGAGCAACACCAAAGGACAAGAATCCTAAAGCTAAAGAGAACACCATTCCAGCACAAGTATCAACACCAACACCAGCTCCAGCACCAACTACAACACCATCGCCAACATATGTGGAAATAATAACATATGTAAGAAGTATTAATCCATAACCTCCAACAAAAGAAAGGCACCCAACACCGATGTCCAAGGAACAAAACAACACCAGGAACCAAACTCTAAGAGAAAACAACTTACAACAGCGAATAGATCTCCCCACATCCAAGACAGTCAGGCCCCAGACCGTCTAAAACTCCCTCACACAGCCTCATGAAGACAGAAAACTTCCTGTGTCTCACAACTGAGGAATGTATAGAACTACTGTCTACTCCTCCAAAGACAACAAAACCAAGGCCAGTCTCGATAGAAGGAAAGGAAAACAGAAAATTAACGGGAATTCCAGGGCTAAATCATAAAAAAAACCAGTTGAGGAAGAACAATGAGAATGGAAAGAATCCACTAGAAGATACAGAAGCCACCAGAAGATACGAAGAAATAAAACAACCACACCAATCATAACAAATGAACCTTTAGAACCAAAACCGAAGATAGTAAAGATCTACCGGATCAGGGTAAATACAAAACCCAAAACAACAATGGCCATACAAGAGACAGAAAAGACAAACGCCAACAGGAAAATAAGAATGGTATTATGAAGGAACCAAATACTAAAGGAATCAACAAGAATCAACGATCTATAACCAAAAACAACACCAATATAAGTGATTATGCAATAAAATATAAACATCAATGCCACCCCAAGGAACTTACGGTTAATATCCAAAGCAACAACCCGCAGTTTACAAACATTAGTGACATAAGCATTATGCCAATATTAACCAAAGTAAATGGAGGTGAACTTAAAATCATACGACCCAGTCATAATGTTCACAAAACACTCTTTATACTTTATCATCATTTCTAGAGAACTCGCGATAAAAACAAGTCGATAAATGTTCTAATGGATATCCAAAACTACGTTAATAACGAAAGGCGGATTAATGTCCACACACCATGAAATATATGTTCCTTGTAACATCACATTACTGAATCGAGTAGACGCGGCATGTCTTCTCATAAATTCAATGATATCGTCCTCCAAAGGCATGGATCAATAACCATCAAAATAGACCAATCTGTGATCGTTGGGAAAATAGACGGCTACCCAATGGGTTCCTAGATGATTTCTGTCGTCATGCTAGATCTATTTGTGACGAGTTGGAACAAACAGCTGCCCACATTTATCTCCCCAGTTCTGGACCAAAAAGCATGAACGTAGATGCCCTTTGAATCGGCTGGGATGGAATATGGGCCATAAACCCTCTCTATATCGGAAATGAGGGACACAAATAGCGTTGTTCTGATTAACCCTCTATGATAGGACAAGACTCGGATCATGAATTTTCTTGATTTAGCGAAATAATTTCCCAGAATAAATTAGCGACTCTCTCATTGCTCAAGCAGCCGAGGTCACCATAATTATATGCGTTTCCAGACAAATCCCTCCTTCAAGCCTGACTCTTATCACGGATGCACTATGCAAAATAAAGTTCAGAAATTGCTTCAGTCTTGGAGAGAATAGCATGAGGTAGAAGTCCATCAATTATGAAGCCATTAGTAGGGAAATGGAGTTTTCATTGACTGATGTCATGTCAGTAAGGTCACGCGAACGTATACGAGACATTCTGTTACGTATATGTAATTAAATTCCTTGTGTGTTAGTTTAAAAATTCTTTTTTATTTTATTTTTGTTTCATTACATTTTATTGTAATGATTATTTTCACGGGATTCGAAAGTCTTTTTCAGTGATTCGAAATTCTTCTAGTAATGTTGTTTATCTAAGACGTAAAACGTGTTATATGAACAATGTTTTTAGTTCATCTTGGTCCGCAGTTATGCAAGCGCTACGCGAAAACGATTGGCTATTGCCAAGGTCATTTCGTTTAGTCTGAATAAACAATATTTTATTTTTAAATTTATTTCAGAGTGATAGTAGATAGGGGTTCCTTGTACGTGACAAATTGCATTATTCTTATTGCGTTGTTTGAATGTTAAGAGACCACGTAATCTATCTCGCGAGAACGGGATGATAATTTGTCGGATATAATAACCCTTTCTGAGCCCTCGTCAGTCAGTTGTATTTCGCAAACCTAGAAGGCCGGATAGGTATTTTGTTCTTGAAACCAGATTGTTTTTGAAGTTCATTTGTTTTTGGAATTTAATAATTTATTCTCTAGAAAACCAAACGAGTGTACTGTTTTATAAATTCTGGGAGAAAGAAATTCAGTGGAAATTTATTCTGGAATCATTCGGAAACATAAACTGTGATTCAATTGAGGACTTGTTGCTATTTGTACATGGACCACATCTGACGTCATCGCCTTCCATATTGGAATGTCGTCGAGATTTGAATCTGGATTCTAATAGAACTATTTAGTGATAGGACTTGTATTTTTCATTCTTAGGAAAAAAATTTGGATTATATTCACAAACCGTATGTCCTATTTTCCAATTTTTACATTGTTTTCTAGGGAAATAAATTATTTTGTTAAAATATACAAAGCTTGTTGTTTTCACTCTTTTCTCTTGTTCTTATTGTACGAGCCTACACGTAACAGGAGAAATTGGGGGCTCGTCCGGGATATATGAACTTTGGTTAAATATTTCAGAAAATTGTTTTTTAAAATTTAAATTCCCCTAGTTTCTAAATCCCAAGTACTATTTTACATTTTGTTTGAAATCTTTAGTGAAAACAATAGGCTTTCATTCACAATGTCATCAAAAGTGGAAACTTTTCTTTCTAGTCCAACTCAGGAGCAGTTGGATAGTCTGAAAAAAAAATGAGTTGCTTGAACTTGCCAGAAAGTACGATCTTTCTGAAGCAAAATCTTCCTTAACGAAACAAGAAATTAAAAACATTTTGATTCCATATTTGGTAGAGAAGACTGTTTTTGATAAAAGTGTTTTGGCTACGGTCAGTAAGTCGGTATCGGACTCTGACATAAAAGTAATGGAATTAAAAATGTAATACAAAATGGAATTGGAGTTAGGGAAGCTCGAGAATCAGAAAGAGAAATAAACAATTGCAGTTGCAATTTCAAAAAGAGGAGAGAGAGACAGGAGAGAGGGAAAGATAAACAAATGAAATTACAATTAGAAGAGAAGGAGAGAGACAGACAGGAGAGGGAGAAAGATAAACAAATGAAATTGCAATTAGAAGAGAGGGAGAGAGACACAGGACAGGGTGAAAGATAAACAATTATAATTTGAGAAAGAGGAGAGAGAGAGAGAGACTGGCGAGAGAGAAAGATTACAATTACAAAGAGAAAAGGATGAAAGGGAATTTCAAATTAGAATGAAAGAATTTGAGCTGGCAAGTGGCAAGCACGATCCCAATTTACATAAAAATTCAAGTTTTGACATTACAAAAAATATCAGGTTAGTTCCCTCTTTTAGCCAAAAGAAAGTAGACAAATATTTTATTTATTTTGAAAAAGTTGCTGAAAATTTGAAATGGCCAAGGGAGCATTGGACTCAATTATTGAAATGTGTACTTTTCGGAAAACCCCGAAATATTTATGCATCACTGTCAGTACAACAGAGTTCTGACTACGATTTGGTTAAGGAGTTCATTTTAAGGGGTTATGCGTTAGTCCCTGAGGCTTATCAGCAAAAATTTAGAAACTATAAAAAAAGAAGCTGGACAGACTTATGTTGAATTTGCTAGAGAAAAAGAATAGTTATTTAAGAGATGGTGCTTAGCCAAGAAAGTTGAACAGGATTATGAAAGCCTTCAACAACTTGTGTTACTTGAAGAGT
Organism: Megalonaias nervosa; assembly: GCA_016617855.1. NCBI lineage: Eukaryota > Metazoa > Mollusca > Bivalvia > Unionida > Unionidae > Megalonaias > Megalonaias nervosa. The sequence goes on from JAECUM010023500.1 coordinate 11,968, forward strand.
TCAAAAACTGTGTTCCTAATGACATTAAGAATCATCTTGAAGAGCATAAGATTGAAACCTTGGAAAATGCTGCTCGTGCTGCCGATGAGCATTCCATAACTCATAAAGTTCCTGTTGTAGGCAAATCAATCACTCAGCAGTCTACTGGTAGAAAGGTATTCCAGCCCAATACAACTCCTCCTAAAAATCAGTCTGGTACAACTTCTAAAACTCAAGCTTCTGATAAACTTGATTCAAAATCCTTGTCTCTGCCTACGTGTACCTATTGCAAGAAAAAAGGACACGTCATTTCTGATTGCTTTAAATTGAAATATAGGCATCAGAATCAAGATAGACCTATCCCAAATGCTCTTATTTCTAAGACGTCAAGGTCACGGTCACGTATTGAAAGCATTACATTTCTTGGGTCTAATAAACCCCAGTGTGATTTTATTATGACGAATTATGAACCATTCATGTCGAAGGGTTCTATATCACTCTTGGGTGATTTAGCCAATCAAATCCCTATTAAAATTTTAAGGTATACAGGAGCTTCTCAGAGTCTTTTAGTGTCAGGTACTTTGCCTTCTTCTGAGAAGTCCTGTTCTAATGAGAGTGTTCTCATTCAGGGAGTAGAGTGCGGCTTTGTTAATGTTCCTCTCCATTCTGTAAATTTGTCATCAGACTTAGTTTCAGGACCTGTGACAGTCGGTGTAGTGTCTACTTTACCCGTTGAGGACATTCATTTGTTGCAAGGCAACGACCTTACTGGAGACAAGGTTGTGGTTAATCCACTTGCAACTGACGCCTTCTTTGGATCAAAAAGTTGATCCTATTGAAAAAGAATACCCTGAGTTATATCCAGCTTGTGCAGTTACTAGAGCTATGGCAAAGAAAGCTTTTGAGAATGATTTTGATAAGGAAAATATTCCTTTAGCTGACACATGTATTGGTCAAGCTTTTGATGAGGTCACTTTCACTTCTAATTTTGATCAATCAAAAGGTATTGATCACAGTGATCCTCTTTTAAATACTCATTCTCTTTTATCTAATCAGGGTGACAAACGACAATCACTTGTCGTCGAACAGGGAAATGATCCTGAGATCTCCTGTTTGTTTCAGAGGGCCATTAGTGAAACTGAAGCCACTGAAGTACCTGTCTGTTATTTCATTAAAAATGGAATTCTTATGAGAAAATGGAGACCTCCCGAGGTACCTGCTAATGACGAATGGTCAGTGAACTATCAGATTGTAGTTGCAAAATCTCACAGACAGGAAATACTTAGTTTGGCCCATGAAACTCCTCTGGCTGGTCATTTAGGGATAAATAAAACTTATCACAAGGTCTTGACTCACTTTTATTGGCCAAAAATCAAAAGTGATGTTTGTAAATTTTGTAGATCTTGTCATACTTGTCAAATGATAGGAAAACCCAATCAGAAGATACCTAAGGCTCATCTGCAACCAATTCCTGCATTTGACGAACCATTTAGCAGAATTATGGTAGAATGTGTTGGTCCCTTACCTAAGACCAAGTTAGGCAATCAATATTTGTTGACCATTATGTGTGCGTCAACAAGATTCATAGAGGCAATTCCTTTGAGGAATATAAAAACTAAAACTATAGTAAAAGCTTTGATAAAGTTTTTTACTCAATTTGACCTTCCTAAATCTGTCCAATCGGATCAAGGGTAAAATTATATGTCTGGAATTTTTCAGCAAGCTATGCACGAATTAGGCATTAAACAATTTAAATCTTCTGCCTATCACCCTGAGAGCCAAGTGGCCTTAGAATGATTTCATCAGACCTTAAAGAATATGATTCGGTCATATTGCTTTGATACGAGCAAAGATTTGGATGAAGGCATTCATTTACTTTTGTTTGCTCTTAGGGAGTCTGTTCAAGAATCTTTAGGATTCAGTCCCTTTGAACTAGTTTTCGGACATACTGAGTGTGGACCTTTGAAGTTGTTGAAAAAGAAACTTCTTTCAAATGAAGATACTGAACTGAATCTTTTTGATTATGTTTCTGATTTTAAGTACAAATTGTCAAAGGCTTGTGAGGTCGCAGGAGCAAATCTGCGCTGTTCTCAGTCTAGAATGAAATCAAGATATGATAAAAATTCAAGGGATAGGAGTTTTCAGCCTGGTGATAGAGTTCTAGCTCTCTTGTCCATTCCACAAAATCCCCTTCAGGCCAAGTATTATGGTCCATACACGGTTGAAAAGAAAGTAAATGATTTAAATTGCATCATAAATACTCCTGGTAGGCGAGAACAAAAACAACTTTGCCACATTAACATGTTAAAGGAGTATATTGAAAGAGATAGCTAAGTAAATCATATAATTAATTTAGTTGTACCTGTCCCACCAACTGAAGATTTAAGTGAAGAAATTCAATTGGACACCGTTGATCGTGGAGCAACAAATCTTCGGAATTCGGAAATTATGAAAGATTTAGACCAGAAACTTTTACATTTGCAACAACAAGAAAGAAATGAACTTAAACAGTTATTATTCGAATATGAGCATTTGTTTCCGGATATTTCTACGAGGACAATCAAAATTTTTCATGACGTTGAAATTGTAGATTCAAAACATGTGAAACAACACCGATATAGGATGAACCCTCTCAAACAGGAATACTTGAAAAAGGAAATTCAGTATTTGCTGGAGAACGATTTCATAGAGCCCAGTAAAAGTGATTGGAGTTCACCATGCATGCTTGTTCCGAAACCGGATAAAACTTTCCCTATGTGCACTGATTATAGGAAGGTGAACAGTGTGACAAAAACAAATTCATTTCCATTACCAAGAATCGATGATTGTATTGATAAAGTTGGAAATGCCAAGTACATCACCAAATTTGACCTTCTGAAAGGATTTTGGCAAATTCCACTAACGGAAACAGCGAAAGAAATTTCGGCATTTGTGACTCCAGATGGACTCTATCAATATAAAGTAATGCCGTTTGGGATGAAGGGTTCCCCAAGACGTTTCAACGCTTGATGAATATGATTACCTCTGGTCTAGATAATTGTGATGCTTACATTGATTATGTCATCATCTACAACGACACCTGGAAAGGACATCTAGCCACGATTTGGAAATTCTTTGAAAGACTCACTGATGCTAATTTGACTATCAATTTATCTAAAAGTGAGTTCTACCGTGCTTGTGTAACTTTTCTAGGACATATTGTGGGACATGGTCAAGTTAAACCTATAGATGCTAAGGTTAAGGCTATCTCTGATTTCCCTGTGCCTGTCAGTAAAAAGCAACTGATGCGATTTTTGGGTATGGCAGGATACTATCGGAAATTTTGTTCGAATTTTTCTAATATTGCTGAACCTCTGAGAAATTTGTTAAGTAAGAGAAACAAGTTTCTTTGGACCGAAAAATGTCAGGAGGCTTTAGATAGATTAAAAGCCATACTCAAAAGTGCGCCGGTTCTAACAGCTCCAAATTTCAATCAGTCTTTCAAATTATCTGTGGATGCAAGTGATGTTGGGGTTGGAGCAGTATTGATTCAAGAAGACAGAAATTGTGTTGATCACCCAGTGTGCTATTTCTCTAAGAAATTAAATAAGCACCAAAGAAATTACTCAACAATCGAGAAGGAATGTTTGGCTTTAATATTGGCATTAGAATATTTTAAAGTTTACATTAGCTCGGTTCCTTCTCCGGTTGTTGTGTATAGTGATCACAACCCCCTTACTTTCATCGACAAGATGAAAAATAAAAATCAAAGATTATTAAGGTGGAGTTTGTTTTTGCAAGAGTATAATCTCAACATCAGGCACATCAAAGGAAAAGACAATTTGATTGCAGATGCACTTTCCCGTGTATAGAAATATCATTTCATATACACTTTATATAATTCAAAAAATTTTCTTATGTAATTTTGTTTACCTCATGTATAATTTACATATGGTAAAAAGAAAGTTTATTATATAAATCTTTCTTTTTTCTTTATGGAGGTAAGTGTTGCGTATATGTAATTAAATTGCTTGTTTGTTAGTTAAAAAATTCTTTCTATTTTATTTTTGTTTCATTACATTTTATTGTAATGATTATTTTCACGGGATTCGAAATTCTTTTTCAGTGATTCGAAATTCTTCTAGTAATGTTGTTTATCTAAGACGTAAAACGTGTTATATGAACAATATTTTTAGTTCACCCTGGTCCTCGGGAGTGTAAGCGCTACGCGAAAACGATTGGCTATTGCCAAGGTCATTTCGTTTAGTCTGAATAAACAATGTTTTATTTTTAAATTTATTTCAGAGTGATAGTAGATAGGAGTTCTTTCTAAGTGACGAATTGCATTGTTCTTATTGCGTTGTTCGAATGTTAAGAGACCACGTAATCTATCTCGCGAGAACGGGATGATAATTTGTCGGATATAATAACCATTCTGAACGCTCGTCAGTCAGTTGTATTTCGCAAACCTAGAAGGCCGGATAGGTATTTTGTTCTTGAAACCAGATTGTTTTTGAAGTTCATTTGTTTTTGGAATTTAATAATTTATTCCCTAGAAAACCAAACGAGTGTACTGTTTTATAAATTCTGGGAGAAAGAAATTCAGTGGAAATTTATTCTGGAATTATTCGGAAACATAAACTGTGATTCAATTGAGGACTTACTGCTATTTGTACATGGACCACATCTGACGTCATCGCCTTCCATATTGGAACGTCGTCGAGATTCGAACCTGGATTCTAATAGAACTATTTATTGATAGGACTTGTATTTTTCATTCTTAGGATTAAAGTTTGTATTATATTCACAAACCGTATGTCCTATTTTCCAATTTTTACATTGTTTTCTAGGGAAATAAATTATTTTGTTAAAATATACAAAGCTTGTTGTCTTCATTCTTTTCTCTTTTTATTATTGTACGAGCCTACACTTAATAATTCATTAACCCGACAAAAGCCTTTGACACAGTCATCCGTGGAGGACTGTTAGAAGATCATGGCTTTGTCCAGAGAAATGCGCTAATATGGTTCGGCAGTTCCATGATGGCATGCTAGCTTTCGTCGTGGGGTGCCTAAAGAAACGGACAAGGAAAAGGTGGCAGGACAGGGTCCCAGACTGAGGTTCTCGCACGGGCAGACATTCCAAGCATTCATACTCTGCTCATGAAATCATAGTTGGGATGGGTAGGCCACATCACCAGAATGTCAGACGAGCGACTCTGATCTTCCACAGCGAGTTGAAGATTGGAAAGCGATCACAGACCGGTCAGATGAAGCGATTCAAGCTGCCTTTAAGTCATCCCTGCAAGATTTCAACATTGACCATGAGTTTTGGAAAGATCGCACAGAGGACCACTCCAACTGGCGGAGTCTCATTCATATTGCATCTACATACTTAGTAACGGAAGAGAATTGCAAAGATAGTGCAGAAGCGCGAGATGCGGAAATTTTCCTCTATTGATCAAACAAACACATGCGTTATCTCCTGTCAAGTATGATACAGACAGTCCAGGGCACAAATTGGCTTTATCAGTCGTTCACGTACTCACAGAAACAATACCAGTTAGTGATTCCATGGTCATCTTCGAACTCGAAGAACGAACAATAACATATATTGTGCAGTAATGTCGTAATACTAATCATATCAAAGACAATTAACATGATATGTCATTATGATACAGGTAGGCTGATGATGTCCAGCCATATTAGTAAAATGGTCAATTGTTAAGTTACGTAAGCAATGTGAGCAATATGAGTGTCAGTGGCTCTTTTTGGAGAAGCATGACCTTAAACTTCCAATTTCCAAACCTTATTACCTTTGTTAAGCTCTAATTTATATCAGGCCATTCTTGTACTAAAATCTTAAATCAGTATTTTCCAATTTATTTCCAATAAAAGTTTACAAAATAAGGGACGTAAATGTTGTATTGCTCTGAATGATAAGAATTTCTCCAAAGATAAGAGCATGGATTATATTGGTAATTAAAGCAAAACTAGCTAAGATTTAGGGATAATATGGATGTAGAAAAACAGAGATAACAAGAATGTAAGCAACACATTGTTTACAATGAAAATAGAGGTCACTTAAATAAATAAATAAAAAGAAATTGATGAAAACTGATGGAATTCCTTTTCAGGATTTTCCAAACTCCTCAAGTTTTAGTCTGACAGCGTTTGGAACATTCTCAGTATCTATCCAAATTGTATTTTTATGCCATCCGAGGATCTTTTGGGTGGTGGGGTGGTACAATATTTAAACTTGATTCAACAGCATAAAAACCTCCATGTATTTTTATTCATTTTAATTCAAGTGTTGTGTTCTCAATCCATTCAGGAAAGTCTATGTGCAATATTAAATATTCAATCCTGTGAAATATCATCTTATACTTCGCTTATTCACTGTACTAATTAGTAATGTACATTTTCAAATAAACTTTAAGTGTATCCATTTCATGTCTATTTAATATATTTAGAGACCTTGCTGTCGTAAAATTGCTCCACACTGAATACGCTCTTTTGAGTCGGGGGTCACTTTCTCTGATCGTTATATCTAGATGTACGTTTTAAAGACCAATTTTTAATATATTTTACCTGTTGGCCTTCTTCAAATGTGTTCAATATTATTGAATCATTCGTCCAAATCTTGCTGTTTACAAAAGTAACATGTATGCTTGTTGAAATCTTTCATAGTGAATCTACACGTCTTGTTCTGGCAATTCTATTTAAATTCTGTCTATTCGTGCGACTCAATGTTTTCTAGTTTAGAAAGGTGTTAAAGTGGCCTGTAAATTTTCTCACTAGTTTTAGCAATTGTGTATCAAGTATTGAAGGGGTAATTTAAATCTTAGGAGAAATATTTTAACATATATGTAACTATTTTGTATTTGACTCACTTACTTAAGCAGATATATTCCAATATATACATTAATATTATGTTGTTTTTTAATTAGAAATATTTTCATTCGCTTGCAATTGTTTCTTCATATAACTCACTCTTTAGCAAATGCGCGTCTGCTCTCTCTCTCTCTCTCTCTCTCTCTCTCTCTCTCTCTCTCTCTCTCTCTCTCTCTCTCTCTCTCTCTCTCTCTCTCTCTCTCTGGTCTTTCAT
>JAECUM010023502.1:0-44046 GCA_016617855.1 Megalonaias nervosa
AGAGAGAGAGAGAGAGAGAGAGAGAGAGAGAGAGAAGGGGGGGGGGCCTTTGAAAATTTTCATATTTAATTTATAATAATCGATTTTTAGAACCTTTTAATAGGTTTAAGAAACAACATCAGCATCAACAAAGCCATAAATACGTTACGTATGTGTGCCCCATAACCAAGACATTTACCTTACTGTGTCGATCGGCAATTGCAATTTTGTATCATTGATTATATAAACACTTTAGATAGGTCCCAAGGGAAGTGTAACCATACCTTTATGAAGAACGATATTGTAGGTTACTTGGTGCAATTTCACTTTCAATTCTTTTTTCTTTTTTTTTCCTTTTTTTTTTATCCAGCCCAATTTCTTTTTCTCTCTCACTCCAGATTTCTGCATAATTTGTCCCTTGGGCATGAGAAGTGAGGGGGAAACGGAAAAAGAAAGGATTGCGATTAAATTGTGTACCATGTTAAATTCATTTAGAACACGGGGATTATTATTACTTTTAATCGCTATTTTCATACGTCACTAATGATTAATGAGTGGAAATTCATCATTGATCTATAGGAATAGACCCAATAGCACACAGTTCCAAGAATGTTTATGTATGAATATTATTGCGCCATGGGCGGCTCACAATTTGATATACCAATGGTATTGATACATCAAATAGTTTAATACCAACACCATGTTATTTTTAATGTATGTGGCATATATATATATATATATATATATATATATATATATATATATATATATATATATATATATATATATATATATATATACCGATGTTGCAGAATTGCAGATTGTCCGAAGCTAGAAGGAAAATATAACGGAAACGTAAAATTTTGAAACATATACAGACTGCGACTTGATTTTAGCGGAGGGGTTGTTAAGGATTGATGTAACTTATAATTAATATGATCACACAATTTGCACGTAAAAAGTAAACTCCATTTTATATTCATTTTATTTCAGTCGCCAAAGCCTACCGTTTCCAGAAAACGCGACTTTCTATTTCATCCGTAAAGGAACAGCCTCTGGTTATTGAAGTAACCACTTAAACGATGTTCTATGTCTTGTTTTTTTATAATACCTTCCTTGCTGAAAGTCAGTTTAGCACAGGACTTAGAAAATTCTGACAACGAATTTGTTTAACAGGAGTTTAGTCAGATATCGTGTGTGGAGGATTACAATGATTTATTAATGCTATAAAATGAAACAGGGAATAGAGCATTATTTAGAAACGTAGGTCGTATTTCAACAAACAAGTACTACCTGAACACCTGTGTAATATATCGATTAGAACATTGAACGTCAGATATAAGATAAGATTTATACATCTAGAGTTAAATGAAATTCAATACTTCTTATCTTAATGATGGGGTTAAAGTACAGATAGTTTAAAAAAAAAAAACAACATCTTTATCGTCAGTTAAGGGGGTATAATCCGAAATCGTAGGAATATAAAAAAAAATGATACAGCTATCATTTACACATGTTTTCCGTGATTCATCACTTCATATTACTTTAAAATTTATTTAATCGCTGGCGTAGGTTTGAAATAAAAATAAACTGCAGATGCAAACGTACGACATGAATGGTATCTAATTTTGACGATCTATGTACTTGTGGATTTCCGTCGATGTATTCTTCACTTTGAGGAATAATCACAACATGTCGTTAGACTATAATAAGTTTTCGTTCCTCTGTCCTTCTTTTATGGACCATAACATGGTACAATTGTCCGCTACAGTAATCAATATTTTTTTCTCCAAGGTATAAGGAAGCTATATGTTAATTCCTTGTCTGAAGCAATAAACGTACATTTTTTTTTTACTTAAACTTTATGTCCAGTTTGCAAGATGCTACAGATTACTAACTAATATAGCTATGCATGAATTCCAGAAAGGCGTCATTATCTGCAGTGAAATTAGCCTTCACTTTTTTCCTTGAAGTCTGGAAGAGTCTCCATGAATCTTAGTGTCCAAAGTATTCTTCATATATCTAGTAGACACAGGTTTCAGATTTTCTGTTTAGAGAAGATCACGAAGTTTGTACTATACTGCAGGCTGCCTCTCATCGCAGAGTGGATGTTCGACAATTGTGTCTTGCATGAATTATATTTTGAATGAAACCAAATATAAAAAACGGATATTTTAGGATCATGTTGGCGCCTTCACAGAATCGAATCATAATTTGAATGTTTCGAACTTGATTTGAGTTTTGTTGCAGGTTTATGATATCTCTTTCAACGGGTAACTTGTCGGGTGTTCATTAATCTGCTTTCCCAGATCGGTGAAGGACTGACTTTGGCACGAAGATAAAACTGAGGATTATTTTGAAGTAGGAGTGAGTTTTGTAGCTGTACAATATAAACACTGACTGCATACCAAACCTGTGTTAAATGCTGAAAGTGCAATCCTTTCAACAGGTAACATATATTCCTTTATCTATTACAGATTTTGAAAACTCTGAACCGGATAAAGTGGAACCTGGTAAAGTATAATTCAAAATGCACTATTGATGGTTCTTGCAATAGGACAGGGCGTTTCAGTTCCACAGTATGAAATCTTGCGGCTTTTTTGAATTTGAGAAGACAGTGACGATGTATTGTTGATGGGCTTCTGGAAACCATTTTATCTGCATATTTATTTCTGATTTATCGATAGATCGGTTGTTGAAGAAAATCATACACAGCATGCAATTTCTACTAACTTTTCTAACACTGGTTTGCTCTGTACTGTATCCCCAATCATCGTTAGCTAGAAACCGAAAAAAGATCAGAGCTTAGCCTGTTATAGATCTGATCTGAAATATTGGTAGCATATTAGTTGTTGTGTGGGTTGATGTTTGCATTTAGAAGAAAAATCTTATATTTCTTGTGATTCCTGGTATGTATATGTGTCACATTCCTCCAGGATCTCCCCTAACTCTGATATTGGTTACATCTTTATTTGTGGTGAGTTGTCTCAAATCCATGTGGGTTGTTTGGATGACAGATATTTCAGTACAATACCTGGTAGCTCAAAGTGCTTTACTACCCACAAAAATCGATTATTATATGTGAACCACTTTCTATTCCGAAATATCACAAGAGGCATAGGAATATCATCCACGCTGATCTTTCCATCAGCAAGTTCGTTGAAAGTTTCATAAATCATTCTTCAAAAATGACGACCGGAGAAATTAGACCGAATACTATCCTGCGAGTAGCGTATTTCCGATGGTTTCAACTGCAACATTTCTTTAGAGGAAGGGATATAAGTAGGGGTAGCGTTTTGGAGCCAAAGTGATGAGTAAGTTACATGACCTGTTCCAAATGGCGATTGTAAACTTCTGTACTGTGATATATTCTTTGTTTGAGCTGTGGCAAGGTCAGTTATGCAAATGTTTCCGAATAATTTTTCATCTCGTCCGAAGCCTTGGATAGAAACAACAGCCGACTAAGTTTCTTTTAAAGTTGGGATATTTGTTTTGTGTCTGTTCAAAGAGGTTTGGATAGTTACTTGATCTGTTTCTAGTCTTGATCGTGCACTCTGGTACTTTGATGTAGTCTTCCCCGTATGCATACTTGTTTTAGCTCCACTTGAGGAGCTCTGACCAGTTATCTGGTCTGTGTCTAGTGCCGATCGTGCATTTTGGAATGTGCTGTAATATTTTCTTGAGTTGTGGAAAGATCACACTTTTCAAATATTTCTAAAAGATTTCTTATTTTTGATGAAATGTTTGATGAATGTGAGCGAGATAAAGCCCAAGCTGGTGAATTATTCTTTAAAGCATTTTTCGAAATCGGTGAGACTAAACTCTGGTTTGAAACAACAGCAGACGAAGTGTCTTTTAAACTTGGGCAGTTTGCTGTGTTTCTGTTCGAAGAGCTTTGGATAGTTACCTGACCTGTTCTTAGTCTTGATGATGTACTCCTGTTCTTTGATGCAGTCTGTCCTGGAGTTGCAGCAATGCCACTTGTAGTCTGCCCTTGATTTACGGAAATGTCACTCTGTCCTAAGGTGTCCGAATTAGTTTTCATCTCTGCAGAGATATTCGATGACTTGGAGCCAAATAGCATCAAGCGTGGTGCATTATTCTTGAAACTGGTCTCAGTATTCTGCGAGAGTGAACTCTGGTTAGAAAACAAAGCTAGTGACGTGTCTTGCGAAGTAGGTAAAGTTGCATTCGCTTTATTTGATGAGCTTTTGAAAGTTACCTGCTGTGTTCCTTGTGTTGATTGTGTACTCTTGCGCGGTGCTGTAGTGCCTTTTGGAGTTGAACATGAATCACTTCTTTCCACAGATTCTGAATGATTTCTCATTTCTTTTAACATGTTTGATGAATTTGAGACAGACCGTACTGTGTCTGGTGTAGTATAATTTAAACCACTCTCCGAAATCACAGTCAGTGATGTTTCTTTTGAAGTACGTAATGTCGTGGTACCTCTATTTGATGCGGTTTGGCCAGTTACCTGACCTCTTCCACATTCTGACTCTGGACTATTGTACCGTGCTGTACTGTTCCTATGAATTTTAAACAGGTCGTCCTTTTCAAACTTGTCCGAATATTTTCTCATCTCGGCTGAAGTGTTCGATGGATTTGCGACCAGTGGAGTCACTGCTAGCGTAATATTATCCAAACCACTCTCCAAAGTTGGCTCATGGACCCACTGGTTAAAAAGGATAGTCAATGGCATTTCCTTTGTAATAGAGATCTTTGCATTTTCTATGTTGGATGATCTTTGGCCAGTCACCTGGCCTGTTTCAAGTCTTGATCGTGTACTTTTGTACAGTGTTGTATTGTTTCCTTCAGTTGTAGAAACGTCACTTTTTGTCGCCGTTTTCAAATAGTTTATCTCCTCGACTGAAATGTTGGATGAATTTGACTCATATAGAGTCGAAACTGATGTATTCATGAAACTGATATCCGAAATCGGAGAGGGTGACCTCTGGTTAGAGTCTGCGTTCACTGATACCTCTATTGATGTATGCATAGCTGTTTTTTTCTGTATTTAATGGTTCTACATTTTGATTCGGAAATTCGCTGCTTCCCTGGGTAGTGTTAGATACAAGCCTTTCAACTCGTTCCGAAGAGTTGTTCAGAGCAGAACCTGCTGCATCTTTTGTTGAATTTGAACTGGACAGAGTCGCAACTACTCCAAACATTCTGAAACTTTTATCCAAGGATGCTGCTGGCAAGGTTTGGTCCGTATTTTGGACTGTTGAGGAAAGTTGTCCATCTATCAGACGTGCGTAGGGTATTGATGCTGAATCCGTGTATACCGTCTGTGCTGTCCTGGATGCATCACGTTGTTCATGACATCGACAGACCGACTTTGGTTGGAAAACAAATACATTATTCGCTTTGCTTGCAGAAGAGATCCTATTGTATGTGTCACTCAATCGACCACGAAGAAAATTATGGTATTTTGCAGGATTTGTGACTAGTCTATTATACCATATTCCTCCTGGGTTCCTTCTTACTATAACACTTTTTCCTCCATTATATGTGGTGAATTTCCTCGGATCTATGTAGGTTGTTCGGATGACAGGTATGTATGTACAACCGCCTAGTAATTCAAAGTTTTTAAATACCCACAAACGTCGATTATCACTAGTAAACCACTTTCCATTGATATCCTTTACAGAAATTCTGCTAATTTGTTCCACTGTCGTGTGACCATCGGCAAGCTCATCCAGAGTGGTTCCTATATATTTCCCACTGTGCATATGGCCACCAGTGAAAATATTATTTATGCTATCCTGTGAGTAGTATATTTCTGACGGTTTTAGAAGAAACATTTTTTTTTCTTGAAGTACACACTCAGTATTACCATGTCACTGACCAGATAGTAAATATGTGATGTAACAAATCAAATAATGCTTGGTCTTACCCTCAACAAAGATAATATCAGGTATACTGCACTTCGGAATATCAAACTGGACGCTTTAGAATGAATTAAACATTGACTTCCTTGTTTAAACCTGTGTTCAGCATTATATATTTGACATTCGGAATAATGAATGGAATTTCAATGCACATGTTTCAAATGACAAAAGCAGAGTATGCCAAAATGCTTTTAGATGGAATTGCTACATCTACTTTCTTTTCCCCTACAGAAACGAAACACGGTGAAACACCGACCTCTTTCCTTAAGCTGAGCTGTCATTATTTATTTAGTATAAGTTTGATTACTTTGAGTCATGATCAGATCAGTTTAACTAGTACACAATAAATATTGTCAGAATAACTGGAAGTGTGTGTGTGTGTGTGTGTGTGTGTGTGTGTGTGTGTGTGTGTGTAATGCCGAACAATTCAAAAGACATCTGTCCATGCGACTGACATTTGCCCCTGGGTCTATATTTACCCATGGGTCTATATTTGCCCCTGGGTCTATATTTACTCCTGGGTCTATATTTACCCCTGGGTCTATATTTACTCCTGGGTCTATATTTACCCCTGGGATTTTTTCCGTGAAATAGAACTACGATACTATTGCGACCTCCACCCTATAACTATATACACATTTACTGAGTATAAAAATATGAATCATAAAATTGATTACAGGGTCTGTTCTTACTCCAAGGAATTTGGTTCTCGGAAACTGTTTTGGGGAGTTAGTGGGACAAAACGGGGCAGATGTTTTGAGAACACTCTAGATTTCCAAATAGTTATACTAGCTTGTACTACCATTGCTTTCCTTGCTTTTATAGCGATTCATTTGGCTTTAGAAATTAACTTTGCCATTTGTTTGTTTGTTTGGTAGACTAATGTGTGTGTGTGTGTGTGTGTGTGTGTGTGTGTGTTTGAAGTCATTCAGTCCAAGACAGTATATACTTTCTGGATTATTCTTTCAAAAAATCAGACTGTGATCTATGATCGGACTTAACCACCCAAACAGCAGTATTACGCACTCATCACGCTCACTGACCTACTTTTGTTTCCATTGGCTGTATTCTGTCAAAGTATTTATCGCTACTTATATTTCTTCAAAAGTTATATCGTGGATTTTACATAGGTGTTCATATTATATTGAACGAAGCCCAAATGCAAATTATTGCATATATATATATATATATATATATATATATATATATATATATATATATATATATATATCTGCAACATGTAAAGAAATGTGTTCGATTATTAACACCTTAATTAATGCACCTCAATTGATTGCCTCAGGTTCAGTTGCAACAACTCCACTGTTAGTAATCAACATGCAATACTGTAAGGTGACTTTCTTATTCTTATGCCTTCCTCATTCAGATTTTGGAATCGGTGGTTTGTATAAAATACGGGCATGAGTGTTAAAATCTTTGTCTTCAAACACCCTGCACCGCACAAACAAATCAACCTGTCATCGTCTTATCGTCAAAATATAGATCGGTGTAGATACAGGTATAATTATATCTATAAACTGCATACTTTTGATTAAAACAAAATGTTTTTATGTATTTGTACTTCACATTGGAACTAACTAGGACACTAATGAGGCTCCCATACTACCTCGTTCAGATATACAGGAATGGCCGGATTAAGAGTTTTAGTTTCCTAAAGCTTGGTGCATTGTTAAGGTTTTACTTCAGTATAGAATGGAGGCCCTAAAGACGTGATACAAAGATAGGGAGATTAGTTAGTTTAAGCATATTGTACAAATTCCTTTAAGTACGTTCGATACTCTCGTCCAAGCCCGCTAAACTGGCAGTATCGAGTAGACATACAAACAAAACAATTCATTTCAACTCTGTATCTGAAACTATTATGTAAAGTCACTGTCAAACCATGCAATGTGTGATATTCCCTCTTCTAATAGTTTAATATGTCAAATGTGTTCGGCTCTTCCACAAAAAGTTTTCAGATATAATTCATACCATTATTGTAACCCTGTGTATCAAAAATTAAATATACAAAGAATACTTATGGTAAAACTTGTGTTTCTTTCATTTCCGTTGATTTTGTGAGAGCACCTTCATTAGAGTAGAAACGACTTTATGTGCATAGATCTTTAGTACTAGATGACACTGCATAGTGAATCAGGAAATATGATATTGGAAATTAATAATTGCATATTGTCACAATACCCGATTTGAAACTAGACAGGTTTGCACAAGGAGGACAAAGTAAATCCACATGACTCACCCACGTTTAAATTGTTCAGCGGTTTGTGTTAGATTTTGTGTGTGCGTGCGTGTTAGTATGTGTAATGCCACGAAATTATGAAATGTATTGGCAATAAGCATCTTCAGTTTCCATGACCTGGTGGATAGAAGATCTCAGAAACCTCTATAAAGGCCACATAATCAATAATATTGACCAGCAATACTAAAAGATGTTAAAAAACACAGTTTTTGATGTTATCAGTGACTGTCTTTTAACACAACAGAACATAACGTAGTTTCAGTTTGGTATGTGAGTTAGATTTATTCATCACGGCTCATTCGAGTTTATTTCTATTCATAATTTTAAATAACTTGAAACATTGTTCTTATGTCAGAAAAATGATCAAAATGCGTAACGTCATTCAAAAGTTTAGTGATAATTTATTGACTAATAGTATCAATGAGAAATACATGGAGTAGATAAAAAGTGGGCATATCTTCTTGGATATTGTCTTAACACACCGTTTCTGTGGCAGCCAGCACGCGAACACAAAATGTTATGTCAGAAAATAAATTAAGCCACCTAATACTTGTAATATGGATTATAGGAAGAAATTTGGAGAGAAGGAACAATAGGATTCTTTAGAATATAACCCTTAGTGCCCCTCAAACGTTGTAATGTTTTACCATACACATTTCCATAATATATGTCTCTATTGAAAATAAAGAATTAACTTTAACAGAGTAATTGATCTAAATCTCATTTTTTAATATAAGATAAAAGGAAAAATAATATTTAAAAAAATGAAATGCAGTCGTTAACTGTTTTAAGTGTACAGATTATAAACGTTTTGTGTTCAGGTTATACACATTTCCATTATCAAACACCCCAGGAGTACTAATATTGTAACTTAAACCATAGTCAACCACTTCTTTTGTCCAAACATCGAAGCAAAGACGTTTCCAATCACGTATATTTCTAACTGTAAATTTATTGGCTTGACAAAATAGCTATGCATTCTTGTTTGTAAGTATGAACCGCTGTTAAAGTTGAACAAATGACTTCTTCTTCACACGGAGATACAAAACTTGTTTTCATTACCATTCTCAATAATGTTGACATAATTTGTCTTTCGTACACATATAAGGGCTTTGCTGGTTATGTCTTTGCTGCATGTACTACTACTTCTAAATAGTCCACAATGCATTTTCGAATAAGCGAACTCTGAGAAAAGTAGTCACAAACAGACACACATACAAACACACTGTCACTGACATCATTCCACGGAATTTGTTGCAACACTGAAGACAAAAGTCCGGCATGGCAAATGTTTTATAACAGTCCTCGGCAGCAATGTCTTCCTTTTAAAGGAACTAGTCTCTCTTTTACAAAGGGCATCTACCAGCAGAGTGGAACAGAATTAATACACGCATCACACGTGTAGAGGAAGTCCCGTCTTGAGGTGACACTTCTAGTAAACGTGTATTATGATCATGTAAGTCTTCATCCTCTGAAAGAATTTGTTGTGGAAATCCAGCCTTGTAGGTAGAGGTCGTGGCATCCAAATTCTTCTGAGTCGTACACAGTTGATCAATGTCTGACGATCTGGACACATTCCAAGTAAATGACCCTCTTTTAGCTCGTCGGTACCACTAATTTAAAAGTGTAGTGCCGTAAAGGATGTAATTGTTCAATGCATTTCCTTTGAATCTGATCAAGCTCTTTGTAGCTCAGGAGGTAAATTACGAATGTTCTTTTCTAAAATAATCAAGGGGATTATATTCATGCCTCACCAAAGGAAGGTAGTGACAGTATGGAAACCATCTGACATGTTCCAAGAAAGCTAAATCTTTATACTCCCATTCGTGGATCTTAAACAAAAACTGGGACACCTTATTTCGGTCTTCTCGTCCCGAGAAGACAAATCCAGCACTGGCTAACGGTCTTTATTATGTATTTAATCCAGATCTTTGGCCATTGTTTCAACGTCTTTAGACAACTTTCAAAGTCATAATCGTCAGGCTAAGCCACAGGATATGTGTATTCTTCTTTGATTGTGCATCTTGATGAGCTAATGGCATCCAAAGTAGTTTGAGAATTCACGGATGAGATCCGTAGAAAGGTAAACGCACTGCATCACTTTTACAACTGAAGCAGAAGGTCGTGCTTCATCGCTTTTACTAGTAGAGCAGAGATTTACAGATAGTCATTCGAAAGTATATTTCAGATAAGGCCACAGACTACTCCTGTCCATAATGTCCACAAGGTCAAGAAGAAAGAAAGACAGGAGAAAAGAAAGACAAAAGTATAGACACCTGTTATCACTGTCAGGAAAATGTTCATTGGTATTCAGATTTTCCCGAGAAAAAAGGCATTAAACAAGAGGAGAATCAGGAGGAGGGGCGTTCTTAGGAAACAGAAAAAGAAACCATGTCCGTCAAGAAATTCAAGAAAACAAGACAACTAGAAGAAAGTGAAGAGGAAGAATCCATACCAATGACGAAATTAAAAAGGCAACAGCACTAGGAGATATTGAAGTGGAAGAATCCATACCAGTGATTACATTCGAGAAACTAGACAGACAGCGAAAGAAAGGAAAAAGAAAGAAAATGGATTTGTGTGTATAACATTTCATTGTGATTCTTACTGAAAGCAAATATACGAAAGAAGAAAGAAACGTATATCTTTTCTTTGACTTTTCGTAATTTTAGGACGAATAAAATATTTAAACACACTCACACATGCACACCGTTAACTTGTGGGGAAGAGATAGATATTTTACTTGATTTGACACTCATTGAGTTGTATCCCTCTTCTAGAGATATAGGTGGCACTGAAAAAGACAGTCGATGTGGGTTTTTTTAATCTTGTTTTAATGACACAACCTTCTGGACTTTATAACAACAGCTTTAGCTATCTTAATCCTTTTCCACGACCTCATCCTACTCCTTTTGCTGTCGTTGATGCTGCTTTAGTAGTGGTAGTAATAACTGCTGCTGCTGGCCTCTAAGTGGCCGTGAGAATGGATGCAGAGATGGAAGGTATATAAATCTTAGTACGTGATCGTCTCTTTGTCTTATGTTGAGTTTTAAAATGCCTATACATTTGTCTCGGTTACCTTATCTCCTTCAAAATTTCCTGTAACAGACTCGCACGTTGTTTACACTCTTTACGACTGTAATGAGAGGTTACTTTTTTATTCTTCTTTTTGCTTCCTTTTTCCTCTTCTTGCTGTTGCTGAACAAATGTTTCTTCTACTTTTTTCGGTTGTTGCAAAAAGTTCTCCAATTCTTCTTTCTTCTTTATCGTTTTGAAATCATCCACCAATAATAACGATACAGATGGGGGTGAAGTAATGTTTGTTCCGCAATGGGAAACTGAAGTTACGCTGGTGCGATTATATACTGAAAGTGGCATCACGCACCCGACTTAGTCTGATTGGAATGTAAACTACATGCTCGAGCTGAATGTTTTAAAACATTTGTATTGGTCGAACATTCTATATGCTCCTAGACTATGTACACAAGTGCATTATCCCATGGTTTCGCCTGTTCTCTCGACAACTCAATCAAGATGCGGACTAGTGTAGAGTTATCAGCCATCGTTTCGGGAATGCTGTTCAAACCATATAAAACCATGTATGAAAAAGTGTTGTGGGCCAATACCATTATCACAGATAGAGTGATATCGAAAATAATAATTTCTTTGGAAAGGTATTGTGTCTGAAGTGGGTCTTACTCTACGGACCCGCGACCAAGTTTGAGACTAAGCAGACGAGTGAAGCGAAGTCACGTATGTTAACCGCCTTTAGTTAACCAACTCCAACAGCCCTATTCCTAGCCACACACATATCTAGAAAAGAGAAATACTAATCTTCCTTTCTAATTCGTCTGTGTTTGTGCATGTTTGCTTATAATGTATTTGTGTGTGTATGTTGTTGACACTAAAGCTTAAAACGCGTCTTTCACCCATTCTCTCTTTTGCGTGATAGTATGTTTTTCTGTTGAGTGGATCTAGTATGTCTATAAACACTTCTCACCCTTGTGTGTCAAAGCATGTTTGTGTGGAACTATGTACACAAACAATTCTACATCAAAAAGCGGGTATTGGATGTTAGGGGTGTGTGTTTGGAAATTAATCGGAGAGCGATTGACGAATTGTAGGGATATGTGTTGGAGAGTATACTTGATATGTTGGATTGTAAATGTGTGTTGGATAGCAGATATAAATTTTAACATTTAGCATTCCCGTATGCCCTACTAAACACTTTTGTCCTTATGAACACTTTTGTCCCCATAACGCCAGATAAAAACAACGTTTATGCCCATGTTGTTAATGGCGATAGTTCGGAAAATGTTTACGTTATGAACTCTTTTGAATGCTACTGAAGGAAATCGCGTGACAAGGGAAGTCAACATGCGTTCCAAGTTAGGCAAATAAAGAATAGGAAATTACAAGCCAGACGCAATGACATATTACAACTGAATAAAGGATGCTGTAAAGACATTTATAAGGTATCTTGCAGGCTTATATTTTTAAGTTAAAATAGGTATTCATCACCTTATCCAGCTTTCCACCTGATAGCTTAGATACTGCCTAACTTCAATAAATGTGGACTATTCTGTTATCACTCTAAGTCTTAAAATAAGCAACAGAAAGAAAGTGAAACAGCAATTTAAGTAAAATTCAACAAAGAATTTAAAGTGAAAATTCAAACGACACTGTCCTGATTAACCAATACTCTTGAATATAATGAAATACCGATGGTGCCATCCATAATGTCTTTGAATGGATTCACAAAACTCCCAAAATAATGTGTTTATCCAGTCAATGATTACTTTAGTAACTCCAATGAATGATTTAAATAATTCCTGTCCACAACTATAAACTCTGATCATAGATTCCCAAAGACTGATATGAATCATGAATGAATAACTGTTTACCTAATACCCTTTATATACAGACCGTCACCTGACCTGTGACGCTAAAGAATGTTCTGCAAAACTAATGGCAAGTTCACTAACCCGTTGTTTACTTCTTAGAATAATTAAAAACAAATCTGATAGGCCAAATCCTCTATCATGACAACAGCCAGGTACACAAAGATAAGTCAGTATCAAGTAATTGGAAGCTGAAAGCAAACACAGCATGGTAGGAAATATTACTGTCAGCTCATATGACAGATTTGTTATTAATGCATTCATTTATTCAAAACAGACTTATTTTTCTAGACAAAACAAATTTAGGCAAAACTCAGAACTGACGGTAGGCCTATTGAATGTGTGAAACACCAGAAGTGTATGATTGCCAAGCTCCTTCGGAGTAGACATGATAGCGAAGCAATAAAGAATCTTCGAGTAATGCGACCATGAAATGATCAGCAAAATCATATAGAGAAATGTTTGTAATATCCAGATTATGTTGATATACGTTACAAGTGACTCAACACGCCGATGGTATTAGAAAATTAGTGCGGGGTTAGCAGGTAAGTACCTTTCGAACTGTAGAAGTTAATTTTGAAGGAGAGTGTGCTCTGTCCATTAAGCAGATCCTAGAAATGTAGTGACTGCGAAATAGTTTGAAATCATATTACTTGGGTGCTTGAAACAATAAGCTGTGGGGTATAATTGGCAAAAGGACACTACAATGTTACAAAAAATGGCGAGAACGTTGGGGTGGAAAATTCTATACGTTTTCTACATATATCTATGAACTGTTTGATAAATTTAAAAAAAAAAATAACAACTAAACCTCTTATCACATTATCATTATTTTATTATCATTGGAATCGAGTGATAAAATCTGAGATCGATTGTGCGTGCTGAAATGTAAAGTAAAATATGGAATCTCTCTCTCTTGTTTGCGTAATCAATACAAGTAAAAGCATCACCGGTTAATTTACTATGCCAATGTATTTATTTTCTTAAAATTATGATTTTAACATTATAATTATGGTGCTGTAGAAACCATATCTCCCCACCCCGTCAGAAAAGTTGTTATTGTTATGAGATTTAACATCATTTTTCAGCACATGATAGGTTATATATGGCGGCCAGTATAAATGTTGGAGGAAGAACCCCGGAAAACCCCAGGAAGAACCACCGACCCACGAGAAGTTACCGGAAAGCTTTCTAACGTACCCACATTAGCGGAGCCCGAGACTAGAACCCATGCAGACAGAGGTGAGATGGCAGTGATCGGTAACGGTGTGCGCTTTAGACCACTCGGCCACTCCGGACCCCTTCCGAACAAAAAAAACCAAACATTTTTGATGCAGACAAGACTTTGAGAATGCCATATATTAAAAATTATGACACTTTGGCATTTTAAAATACGTAGTCACTAAATGCGTTTTCAAAATCTGAGTAAAAGTGATACACAATCGGCTACCAGCATAGTACGTCTTACGTTTGTCCTAAAATTGATAAAATTTAATTAATGAAAAAGCTACATTAAAACGCATCCTAAAAGCACATTCATGTATTTAGATTTGAATAAAAATTTATATTTTCTAGAATTAATAAGATATAAGGCGCATGAAAACTGTATGTAAACATGTACAGCATACCAAAAACTGCTTGAATACGATGCGGGAAACTTCTAAACTTAACCATTACAGCCAACTTCAGGTGTTTGAAACTTGATCGGACGAATGAAATTGGAAGACAGAGGAAACTTGAAAGAAGGGGTAAAGTATATCCAATTGGTCAACATAAGATTATTACGACTCTTTGTCTTAAAATATGTCAGAGAAAGAAAGTGAAACCCAAAAGTTTAAGTAAAATCAACAAGCAATTTATTACTCTACAATACAAGGTGAAACCACAAGCGACGATTACAGTATTGTGAATTATACCCCAGAATAGTCCTAATGTCCTATCACACGTCCAATACAATAGACTGTTCAAATAATGAATTTCAATAGTCTTGAATGTTCTGATGTATCCCAATATTGCAATCCAGAATGCCTTTGAATAAGTTCATATTAAAAGAAAATAATGTGTTAGTTCAATAGTCCGATAGTCACTGATCACTTTAGTAATTCCGAAGAATATTTTAAATAATTTTAAATAAATAATTCATCTCGAATTATACCTGACATACTGATCGAAAACATAAATGAACTGTTTGTTTATCAAATCCCTATTTACACAGATTTTCAGCTGACCTATAACATACTAGAATGTAAAAGATTACCAGCTGAAATATCTAGTCTAACTGTAAACAAGACTGACTTACAATCACGGATAAAAGTTTTCTATGTAAACATTCTCTTTACAACTTAAAACTAATGGACAAAAGTTAAGCCCACAATATAAATTAAATATAAATAACGCAAATATTCAAGTGTTTTAAGACGAATTTCATTTGGCATGCATGTATTTCATGAAGTAAGACAGTAAAACGTCCCTAAAACGGACAGTGTTATGACCTAAATGTTTGGCCAAGTTATGGCGATCACCGTCATACAGAGATTTACGTAGCATTAGAACAGCGTGACTGAATATATGGCCGGTCGGAAGAAGGTAACCGGGTTACAGGGGGGCCTGATTAGGGAAGTTTCATTAAAGCCATTTTCTATATTTTCCATAGTGATGAAAAATTTGCTTCATCCATGGATTCATCAATCTAGCTGCGAGATGACAGTTTTTATACTGTTTGAATCATGCTTTTTCTTTAAGAGTTAAAAAAAAACTAAATAGTTTTGTGGAATGGTTATAAATGAATAACTTATATACTTACTGAAATGTCTGAAATTAATATTAAAAATACATTATATACTGATGGAAATGTCTTAAATGCATATAATCAAATACATTATACACTTTTTGAAATGTGTGAGATGCATATAAATGCATACATTATACATTTATTGAAATGTCTGAAATGAATAAATTATAATCTTATGGAAATGTCTTAAATAAATTATAAATGAATACATCACATACTTATTATCTGGGGTTAAAATGCAAACAAATAAATACATTATCCACTTAACCAAATGTCTGGAATGCATATAAATGAATACATTATTCCCTTGTTGAAACGTATGATATGCATATAAATAAATATAATTATATACTTATCTAAATGTATGCGAAAATATGAACAGTATTTAGATAAGTAATGCCAGATTTGTCGATGTAGAATAGCATATACAAGTAATATAAGTAAACTTACAACGTTCTGTTTGTTTATTTATGTGTATAATCTAGTGCTATTGTGAATGTTAACATTGTTTGCAGTGGACTAAATTAAAAATTTACATTTATTTTAGAAATCAATTAATCTATGTCACCATAGTCATTTGTGAGTTTGTATGTTACACATACTGACATTTCAAATTACATAATAAGCATAATATGTATAGTATACTACAACTCTGTATTATCGCGGCCAACGGCGATTTCCCCGATGCAATTTGAACACGCGAGATGTTAAGCTGTAGCCAGAAAGTGTGCAAATTTGTCAGTGCACTATTTTCTAAAATATGTCAACTTTTTGTTAAGTCAACATTGGAAAATTATGAACCTTACTTTTTGTAAAGTGCACGCAATTCCATTGATCACCAGATGCATTTTTTTTTTCAAACTTATTATATCTACATCGGTTTTGATTACGAAATATCCCCAGTGAGTTGTCTGCAGCCTGAAGCTTATAGGTCGTACACATATCCTAACACGGCTAGGCATGGAATTGCATGATACGGTATCCAGGACCAAAGCTGACAAAAACGCAGCTTATGATCCTACATGAATATTAAAGCAATTATTCTTTCTGTTTTGCCATCCCCTTAGAAATCATGTCACCCAGGATGTGGATGTTGGCATATTTTGGACACTTCAAATCCATGTACAACAGAGAATATCAGCTGTTATTAAAGACGATTTCTGCCTAACAAGTAACACGTAATGATATTGCAAAACATACCTGCAAACCGTACTTGACGTCAATGTCTCCAGAATATTTAACTTTTGAAACAGCTGAAAGTTATCCATTTCAATAAGACAAATTTGGATTCACAGGTAGCACCATCAGCTAGGGATGAAACGATTCATCGATATATCGATGCATCGATCGATACAAAACGATACTTACTGTATGCAAGTTATTGTAGTCTTCAGTAGTCATGAATAACTATTATTAGTTTGCCTTATTATTCTTTAAAATTAGAATTCATCTGAAACAACATCTGCAGCCACAGGCAGTAATTTTTATTAGTAAGACAAAAAAGACTTGAGAATAGTAGCTGGCCGTCTATAAATTAACACAAAGTGACATGGTTCGTAATTGCCTCCCCCCCCCCATTCTAATTATCTTAACCCAGCAGCATGCTCAGCATATACTATACATTTCAAACATGTTCCACATGTATAATAAAGTCCTTAACTCATCATTTATTAACCACTTTTACGCTAAGTTTCTACGTTGAATTGTATCATGTCTACTTTGGTGATTTGAAAGCTACACTACCTGTATGTCGCACGGTTAAATATGTTACATTAAATTCTCATTGGTGGTCATTGCTTGTTCCGGTCCAGATTAAACAATTACCACCAGTCTGAAATTGACGTCTTTAATGGATGTGTAAAGTACTTAAACAGAGATGCTGTCGGCGTGTGCGATAACAGGAATTGTGAAAAATGTGTACGAATTCGGGAACTTTGAGATCGGTGATGCGAGAGAACCCCCGCAAATTAGTTGAAAGCCCCGCATATGAAAATGTGCTCGGCGAAGTACACAATTTTTATTTAACCGTTCTTGTCGCTACATCTGTTTTTGGGTAGGCAACTGTTTACATATCTGGGTTCTTCAAGCATGTCATGGATGATTGTTAAACTAAATTTGATTGGCACATGGAGCCTAGGATCAAGCATTATTATGGCGTAGTTTTAACTTTCCGTGAAGGATGTTTTACAAATGTGTGTATAAAATACGGGCTACCTAGAAAACCCAAAATGTCAGGGTTAAGATAAACTAAACAGATAAGGGTAACAAAAAATTAAATTAAGAAGTAAAGATCTTTATTTGAATACCTCTGTCTGCACAAGCAGACTATGGCATGGATGGACTTAAAACCCTAATGAGCATTATGGAACAGATGAAAAATATGCCATAGTAATTAAACCACTGATTCAACAAAAATTATTTTAGTGACAAATCCTATTTTGTAGCAGATGTATCCGAAAGATAATGTCTTTCAGCTCTGGAAAATTGTATGTCACAGTCATAAAGAACAGTTTCCGACATATTCAAGCTGACAACGCTAGCTATATATATATATATATATATATATATATATATATATATATATATATATATATATATATATATATATATATATATACGCACTTCAGAAGGAAGCACAGAACAATATTCATACAGATATAAGGAACAGAATATGCTCAGAAATAATTACCAGATTAATGCTTATGCAGCTAGAGGTGACATCTTTTGAAGATGTAGATTTCAGAAGAGCTGTAAGAAAGTGGAACAGGAAGAAAGAGAGACATATTGAAATGTTAGGTAAATATTGAACTATGACGGTTACTTACTCTCCCTCCTTTCTTCACTCCCCCTTATTTCTTTGACAAACGGGGAGGTCTCCCTTCAGATGACATCCTGCAATATCTCTCCTTAACTTGTACACGGGAAACAAACGTGGAATTTTGCTTTTTATGCAGATATATTTAACTAGTGAATGAAGGTCCCGATGTAATAAATGAAATTAGCACAGAATCAGCGATGGGGCAAATTTCGAACCGCTGAAGTTTATCCACTTGTGTAAGTTAAAAAAAATATATTATAGGACTGGGTGTTTTCAATAGTGCTTCATTTTTCACTAACAGTTACAAATATCTGTGGCCGCATCAATCTTTTGCATCTGCAGAAAGTACAATGTGATAGATTTTGTTGGTATTCATCTTCATTCCCAAGCCCGGATTTGTTCTAGATGAGATTTTCTTTGCACGAGGAAATTGTATTATTTCTTCTGTTTTGAAGATAACATCGCAACGTCTTCCCAGTAAAAGTGAGGCATGAAATTGCTAATAAGATGTTTTCAAAGCATTCATGCTGTGCAAAATAAAGGGCCTGGTGGTTGTAGTTAGTTAAATGGAGCCACCATTAAATGGTCTAAAACGTTGAATAAGGCTCATTGACAACCTAACAGGCAGTCTGTTTGAAAGTCTTTTTGTTATCTTGCCATCAATGACAATAGTATGTACATATATGATAACTATTGTCTATCTGTAATCTGCATAGAAATACAACCGAGAACGTCAATATACATAAAAGCACACTACCTACCTTCCAAAGATGGAAAGACCATCAAGTTCATATGTGTAACGATATGTATCGTATGGCGGGCAGTGTATCGCGAGTCGTATCGATACGCGGCACAGGTGTATTGTTTCATCCCTACCATCAACCATTTACCTTGTGGAGAACGATGCCAGTGAAGTAAAAGAATATATTCTCAACAGTCAACTCACGTTTACCTTAAAGATGTTATTATGAAAGTCGAAACACCATGAACGATGAAGATCTAAGTAATTTCTTTAAAAAGAGAACCATAACAAAATTTGTCAAAAAGACAACAAAAAAACCCCCCATACCTTTCGTTGCAGGTAGTATGGCAAAACAAAGAAAGGCATCATCATATAACGATCATTAGCTTCTAAAAGTGACAACAAATACACAAACGTTAACAACAAATATACACATGCGAGTCCTAAGAATGTCAGAAACTTATCTTCCTTAGCTGTGAAGTCTAAAACCTCAGACTTAAAGTGTATCAGAAAAAAACGCTTACTTGTCCAAGGGAGTTTTCAACTGCAGCATCAGAATTTTGGAAGAAATCACCCATGTGCATACTTTGCAGATGATCATTCACCTGCACGTAGTGGTTGAGTTGTTAATCATGTGATTGCTAAACTGGCACAATATGACAATTGCCAACACTGGAAATACCTTTCACTTTGTTGTGAAACATCTGTTGTGAGGCGTCATATGTCATTGCATTTGAAATTTAGATCAAGTTAAATAATATTTTCAAAAGCAGTTGGTACTGTTTGCTGTTCATAAATTTCAACTTAACTGACATTACTGGATCCTTTCTTTTCTATGGAAATATTCAGCCAGTTGTAGCGTGGGCATTGGATTTTATAGGTAAATTGAAATTTATGTGTATTATGCTACGTGCATGCTACCATACCTGAGTTGGGAAAATACATCGATAATTTATAGTTGTTTTGCAACGAAAACTATAGCCCTGCTACAGCTACTGTTTGCAGTTTTATTTACATTTGCGTGCTTCGATTAACAGATACTTTATTATAGAAATAGAATGAGCCAAAGTCAGAGAAACGTTACAATTTGTAGCCATACAGCATAGCAAAACCGTTTTAATGTGTACCGATAGCAGCCGTAAGTTCCGGGTTATTCCTTTAAGTAGTTCCGATTTCCTCTATGTATATTTTACCGATTCAAATTTATTTTGTTTCTATATTTTTCTCGTCTGGCGACCACATAAACAGAAGCCAGCACTAAAATATGTACCCAGTTGTCTGGCAATAGTGTAGTGTTCCATATTTTCTGCTTGCAAAATAAGTAAAAGCGCAAGCCTTAATCAACAGTTTTCTCTTTGAGGTTTTATGGTCTTTTTGAATGTCCTTCATTTTTCACAGGTATATACACTGTGAATAACTGCACATTACAGGTTACATGCAAGATACAACATTTACGGGCTTTGACGTTATGTTCTTGACACTCAGTAATGTGCCTCACACAAACGGGTGTATTTGTGTTGATTTGCCAAAGACAGTATCCCCTTCTGGCAACTTAGATCACTGCCATTAATTACAAATTATATTGCTTCTGCCCTGAATGGTTATTCATAATTAGTCAGAAAGAATATCTGGCCTATGTGAAAGTTCAACAATATCTATAGATACCTGCACGTTTAGCATACATCCAAGGATCGAAGAATGTATTATTAATAACGGTAACTTCCTTATTTGAAGTCTGGTTACTCACTGAAAATGCTGATTATGCAATTCTTCACCCAAATTACTTTTGCTTGTTCCCTTTCTAGGGTAAGTAACAATCTTTAACAAAAGGTAAATATTAGTTTCCTCATATCTGATTCGAATTGTCGAAACCGGTATATTATTTCATAATTTATCTTTCATTGTTTCCTTAAAAGGAATGCAACTGTTGAAGTTTATTTGTGAAAGGGGCCTAGAGTTAGGGAACAACTGGATGATCTCTGACTGATGATCTTACCCATATAAGGTGCACATGATACGCCCCTGTACAACTTCTGTACAACGCATATCTCGGAGTAGTTACAAAGGATATAGCAGATGGCGCTTCGGTTGATTATATGAGTTGGTATTCCTTCTCTACAGGTTGAATTTTGGCTGCAAATCTGTCCTTTGCAAACTGGTTTTGGTAAACACTTGAACATTGCCTGTGCAGTATTACGCTCATTAGTGTTTACAACATAAGCTGTCAGTGAACCCAGAGAACTTGTTTCTTCGAGTGAACCAAAGGCATGAGTAGCATTTGTGTTTTATTCAAATAAAGCATATTCAACAATTTGTAAAATTATGTCTCCATTCATTTCCAGCTGTCAACTGCGAGAAACTTTTCCCGAAGTTGTTTGTCATATATGATATTAGAATAAAGTCGTTCTCTGGGCAAAGACCTAACTGAATGAGTCAATATTAATATTATATTCTGAAGACAGTTCTTTATTCGTCAGGATTTGCATGGCATACATGGTACTAAAAAAATTTCATGATAATTAATAATTACCAGCCACCTGATTTCAGATACTGGGCCTACTTTATACCTAGGGTTTTGCCTTGAAATTTTCGACGATAAAACTAGGGCGAACGGACTTGAGGTTAAAATTATTTGGTACATGAACTGGTGCAAGTTATAATCTACATATTCGTTCGTATGCTAGGGGAGGGGGTATAACTTTATTCAAACATCCAAGATACAAATATAAAAGGGATAAGAATGTTTAATTTAGCAAGACACGAACTGGAAAACAATATGCCTGCGTTTGATTTGACATTAAGTTGTATCATTGAGTCTAGTATTCTAATCGAAAGCCTAAAACGCATCACTTAGGCTGCATATTAAGGACAAGACTAGACTCTCAATTTTCTTAAGAAAAGCTAGAATCTCGATGTTATAAAGATGACAGGAGAAACAAAGAACTATGCGTAAGTTTCAGCCAAGAAATGTTGAATACAAATGTAGTAAACTTGGAATTTTATTTGTTTAGTTGTTTTTAAAGTATTTTAGAATCCACTGTTTCGTACAGTCTAGTAATTTTTGAGACACTCGTGAATTAAACTGATGAATGTATTGTATACTTACTGAAACGTCTTAAATTCTTATTAACAAAACACGTTATACTAATACTGAAATGTATTGAGAGATATTCAATACTTCAACATAAGTAAAACTTATCGAGGTAGAATATTGCATATAAATACGATAAACATTTAATAAATTATTTGTTTTGAATTTACATGTAATGGAAATCCAAGTATGTGTATTTGTATGTAATATAAATAAAATATACATAGTATGTACTCATATAAATTTTTTATGAAAAGGAATTTCGGTAAGTTTCGTTAACTTTAAATGAAACATTTATACATATATACATATAAACACATGATGCCTACATGTATTTCAGATATTGTATGTAGTCAGATAGCTAATACATCATTATTTTGTTTTCCTTGTCTGTATCTTTTATCTCTGAAAAGAGGAAATAAAGATTGATGATGATGATATTGATGCCTACATGTATGTATGTATGTATGTATGTATGTATGTATGTATGTACGTATGTATGTATGGATGGATGGACGGATGGATGTACATACGTACGTACGCACGTACGTATGTATGTATTTATGTATGTGTATATGTATGTATGCAGGTATGTATGTATTCATGGACTGATGTATGAACAGAGATCGATGAATGAATCAATGAACATTCTATTTTATTTATTTATTTATTTATTTATTTATTTATTTATTTATTCACAGTGGAATCAGTTTAACTCCTACTAGCACGAAGCGAGTGTACGGCTTGATATCCTGTTGAACTAAGTTCCAAAGACTATGAAATGTAAGTATATTTTGCTAGTGTTCACTAAATTCTATTTCAGTTTACCAGATTTTACCTTTTCCTTTGATGTTTTATTAACAAGTTTCACTATGGTAATAGATTTAGTTAATTGATTAATACAAAATAAACGAATAAATAAATAAATAATTTCAAAGCATTTCTTCTTTTATTTCTCCTTGACATTTCTCTTTATGCACAGGGTAATTACATACTAAGCTCAGAGATTTTGCGAAAAATCCAAATTTTTATGTACATTAATGGAATTATATCCACATTTAATGGAAATAACAAAGGAAAGCAATAAAAGAAAGGTTCAAGAAAGTTGACTTCATTTTAATTAAACATTTCTGTAATTTATTCTAGCCGGTTGCTCATTTTGTCTTCAAATACCACAGACTCTCATGCATAACGGACAAACTATTCAGAAATGTGGAGTGAGAGAGAAAATGAATTTGGGCTGGATTGAAACCTTGAAATAGAAATTACACCAAGAAACCTACAAGAATATGGTTCGTCGTAACGATACGTGTGCACTTTCCTTGGGATTTATCTACAGTGTTTGTCAATGATACAAAGTTGCAAACCAGGTTGCCATTATAAATTCCTCGGTTACGTGGTACACATACTGTGATGTATTTAATGTTATGTTTTGTCGTTGTTTCTTAAACATACTATTGTTACGACCCTGTAGTTAAATTACATGTGTGTCAAAATTTAAATTCTTCTAATTCTGTGTTGCATTTTTATTTCTTTTTTACATCATTAAATGTAGTTATTATTATTATGGTGATTATGTTTGCATGGGTCTAATAGTATGTTAGAAACATCGTATTTATTTAAAACGTAAATGTGACTCGTGTAAGCACGATTTTTGCATGACGGTTTTTCGTATCAAGTAAACGGTGAGAAAGAGCTATGTAAATGATTGGCTGTGACCACATTATTTCAAAATGATACTTGTTTAGGCTTTTGTAATGTCCAGATGGATTGCGAAATCACACGTGTTCTTCGTGCATGTGTACATGTAATGACGCATTAGCTTGTTTTAAATGCTCAGTTACCTGTAAGAAATATTTAGTCATAGAGTCATGGTCAGAGTCGTAATCGTAGTCAGTCGTGGTTCAGAGTCACATCATAACATCTTACAGAGTTTATAATACCTTAAGAAAGGTATTTCTGTGCTGGAAAGAGTTGTGCATTCGTATAAGGAACAACATGTGTGTTGTTAGTGGTGGTAGCTGTATTTCATCTACTTTCTAAATAATTATTTTCCCTGGAGAACAACACTACTGGCTTTGGACAAAGACATTTGATGAAATTTTCTAAATCGGAACAGAACAATACAAATTGTGCGTTACAGTCAAAATTCTGGACATTCTGTGTTAGCCTTCGTCTGACGTCATCATCCGCCATCTTGGAACGGAACTAAGATTCAGACTGTATCAATTTAGAACTGTTTATTCACAGGACTTATGTGTTTTCACAAATTTAGAACATATTTTTGGATCTTATTCGTAAATCGTAAGTCTTGTTTCATATATTTACCTTTTCACCGTGTTTTCTAGGGAAATAAATTATTTTTGTTAAAATTTACAAAGCTTGTTGTCTTCACTCTTTCTTTGTGTTGCTTTGAACGAGCCGATACGTAACATAAAGAAATTGGGGGATCGTCCGGGATAGATATATGAAATTGGCTGATATATGAAATTGGTAAAAATTGAAATTTAAATTCACCTAGTTCATTTTGCTTGAAATCTTAGTGAAAACAACAGGCTTTCTTTAAGAATGTCAAAAGTGGAAAGTTTTCTTTCTAACCCAACTCAAGAACAGTTGGATAGTCTGAAGAAGGATGAGTTGCTTGAACTTGCCAGAAAGTACGATCTTTCTGAAGCAAAAGTTCCCTTGACAAAACAAGAAATCAAAAGTATTTTAGTTCAACATTTGGTAGAAAAGAATATTTTTGATCAAAGTGTTTTGGCATCTGTCAGTAAGTTTATGACAGACTCTGACAGTAAGAAAATAGAACTAAAAATAAAAAAAATGGAAATAGAGATAAGGAAGCTCGAGCTTCAGAATCAGAATGAACAAATGGAATTACAAAAAGAACAAACTGAATTACAAAAAGAACTAATTGAATTACAAAAAGAACAAATGCAATTTGAAGAAAGGGAGAGAGAGAGACAGATGCAAAAAGAGAAGGATGAAAAAGATAAAGAATTTCAAATTAGAATGAAAGAATTTGAGCTGGCAAGTAGCAGGTACGATTCCACTTCTCGAGCAAATTCAAATTTTAACATTTTAGGAAATATCAAGTTAGTTCCACCTTTTAGTGAAAAGGAAGTAGACAAATATTTTATTCATTTTGAAAAAGTTGCTGAGAATTCGAAATGGCCAAGAGAGTATTGGACTCAATTATTGCAGAGCGTACTTTATGGCAAGGCCAGAGAGATCTATATATCTCTGTCAGTACAACAAAGTTCTGATTACGATTTGGTTAAGGAATGCATCTTGAAGGGTTATGAATTAATCCCTGAGGCTTATCGGCAAAAGTTCAGAAACTACAAAAAAGAAACTAGACACACTTATGTTGAATTTGCTAGAGAAAAAGAACAGTTGTTCAATAGATGGTGTTTGTCTGAGAAAATTGAACATGATTATGAAAGACTCGAACAACTGGTATTACTTGAAGAGTTTAAAAACTGTATTCCTAGCGATATCAAAAATCACCTTGAAGATCATGAGGTCAAAACCTTGGAAAATGCTGCACTTGCTGCTGATAAGTATTCCTTAACTCATAAAGTTCCTACTGTAAGCAAAGCTTTCACTCAGCAGTCTACTGATAGAAAGGTGTTTCAACCAAATACGACTCTCAGTAAAACTCAATCTGGCACAAATTCTAAAAATCAAGCCTCTGAGAGACTTGATTCAAAATCCTTGTCTATTCCTACGTGTACCTATTGTACGAAAAAATGACACGTCATTTCTGATTGCTTCAAACTGAAATATAGGCATCAGAATCAAGATAGACCTATCCCCAAATGCTCTTATTGCTAAGAGGTCATGGTCACGGTCATGTATTGAAAATAATACATTTGTTGGGTTTGAAAAACCTCAGTCTGATTGTGTTTTGGAGAATTTTGAACCATTCATGTCGAAGGGTTCTATATCACTCTTGGGTGATTTGGCCAATCCTATCCCTATTAAAATTTTGAGGGATACAGGAGCTTCTCAGAGTCTTTTAGTTTCAGGTATTTTGCCTTCTTCTGAGAAGACCTGTTCTAATGAGTGTTCTCATTCAGGGAGTAGAGTGCGGCTTTGTTAATGTTCCTCTCCATTCTGTTAATTTGTCATCAGACTTAGTTTCAGGACCTGTGACAGTCGGTGTAGTGTCTACTTTACCCGTTGAGGGCATTCATTTGTTGCTAGGCAATGACTTAGCTGCAGACAAGGTTGTGGTTAATCCACTTGTAACTGACAAGCCTTCTTTGGATCAGAAAGTTGATCCTATTGAGAAAAAAAATCCCTGATTTATTCCCAGCTTGTGCAGTTACCAGAGCTATGGCAAAGAAAGCTCTTGAGAATTATTTTGATAAGGAATGTATTCCTTTAGCTGACACATGTATTGGTCAGGCTTTTGATGAGGTCACTTTCATTTCTAATTTGGATCAGTCAAAAGGTATTGATCATAGTGATCCTCTTTTGAATACTCATTCTCTTTTATCTGATCAGGGTGATAAACGACAATCACTTGTCGTCGAACAGGAGAAGGATCCTGAGATCTCCTGTTTGTTTCAGAGGGCCGTTAGTGAAAAAGAAGCAACTGAAGTACCTGTCTGTTACTTCATTAAAAATGGAGTTCTTATGAGAAAATGGAGACCTCCCGATGTACCTGCTAGTGACGAATGGTCAGTAAAATATCAGATTGTGGTTCCGAAACCTTACAGACAGGAAATACTTAGT
Source organism: Megalonaias nervosa (assembly GCA_016617855.1). Taxonomy (NCBI): domain Eukaryota; kingdom Metazoa; phylum Mollusca; class Bivalvia; order Unionida; family Unionidae; genus Megalonaias; species Megalonaias nervosa. The sequence continues at coordinate 27,217 of JAECUM010023502.1, forward strand.
TTGGCCCATGAAACTCCTATGGCTGGTCATTTAGGGATCAATAAAACGTATCACAAGATCTTGACTCACTTCTATTGGCCAAAAATTAAAAGTGATGTGTGCAAGTTTTGTAGATCTTGTCATACTTGTCAAATTGTAGGAAAACCAAATCAAAAGATACCTAAAGCTCACCTGCAACCAATTCCCGCATTTGACGAACCAATCAGTAGAATTATGGTCGATTATGTTAATCCCTTACTAAAGACCAAGTCAGGTAACCAAAATTTTTTGACCATCAAGTGTGCGTCAACAAGTTTTCCAGAGGTAATTCCTTTGAGGAATTTTGCTCAATTTGGCCTTCTCAAATTTGTTCAATTTGGTCAAAGGTCAGATTTCAAGTCTGGTATGTTCCAGCATGTTACACTTGAATTTTGCATTCAGCAGTTCAAGTCAAAAGTGAAGCTATGGTTTCACCAAAGTGTACTAGAGAGAATTTTTGAGTCCCGTAATAAAGTCAATTCTCTGTTGCTCATTCTGCAGAATTTTCTTCAAGTAAGATTTTATGGCCCTTACAAAGTAAAGAAGAAAATGAATGAGTTAAATTATAATATTAGTACTCAAGTCTAAGTAAATTAATGGAGTACTATTATTTTGAAAGAAATAGCCAGGTAAATCATGCAATTAATTTAGTTGTACCTGTCCCACCAGCTGAGGATTGGAATGAGGGAATTCAGTTGGATTCTACTAATCTTGGAACAACAAGTCTTCGGAATTCGGAAGTTATGGAAAATCTGGACCAGAAACTTTCTCATTTACAAAATCAAGAAAAAAGTGAACTTAAACAATTATTGTCTGAATATGAGCATTTGTTTCCAGACGTGCCTACAAGGACAAACAAAATATTTCACGACGTTGAAATAGTAGATTCGAAACCCATGAAACAACACCCATACAGGATGAATCCTTTTAAACAGGAATACATGAAAAAAGATTCAGTATTTACTGGAAAATGATTTTATAGAGCCCAGTAAGAGTGATTGGAGTTCACCGTGCATTCTTGTTCCGAAACCGGATAAAACTTTCCGAATGTGTACGGATTATAGAAAGGTGAACAGTGTGACTAAAACAGACTCATTTCCATTGCCAAGAATCGATGATTGTATCGACAAAATTGGAAATGCCAAATACGTCACTAAATTCGACCTTCTGAAGGGTTTTTGGCAAATTCCATTAACGGAAAGAGCAAAAGAAATTTCGGCATTTGTGACTCCAGATGGACTCTACCAGTATAAAGTAATGCCATTTGGGATGAACGGTTCTCCAAGTACTTTCCAACGCCTTATGAATATGATTACTTCTGGTCTAGACAATTGTGATGCCTATATTGATGATGTCATCATCTACAACAACACCTGGAAAGAACATCTAGCCGCGATTCGGAAGTTCTTCGACAGACTCACGGATGCAAATTTGACTATTAATTTATCTAAATGTGAGTTCTGCCGTGCGTGTGTTACTTTTCTAGGACATATGGTGGGACATGGTCAAATTAAACCTATAGATGCTAAGGTCAAGGCTATTTCTGAATTTCCTGTGCCTGTCAATAAAAAGCAGCTGATGCGGTTTTTGGGTATGGCTGGGTACTATCGCAAATTTTGTTCGAATTTTTCTGATATTGTTGAACCTCTGACAAACTTGTTGAGAAAGAAAAACAAGTTTCTTTGGACTGAAAAATGTCAAGAGGCTTTCGATAGGTTAAAAGCCATACTTAAAAATGCACCAGTTTTAACAGCTCCAGATTTCAGTCAACCATTCAAACTGTCTGTGGATGCAAGTGATGTTGGGGTTGGAGCAGTTTTGCTTCAAGATGACAAAAATGGTGTAGAACACCCAGTGTGTTACTTCTCTAAGAAATTAAATAAACACCAAAGAAACTACTCGACAATCGAGAAGGAATGCTTGGCTTTAATACTGGTATTACAGCATTTTGAAGTTTATATCAGCTCAGCTCCTTCTCCGGTTGTTGTGTTTAGTGATCACAACCCCCTTACTTACATCAGCAGAATGAAAAATAAGAATCAAAGACTATTGAGATGGAGTTTATTTTTGCAAGAGTACAATCTTGACATCAGGCACATTAGAGGAAAAGGTAATTTAATTGCAGACGCACTTTCCCGTGTATAGAAATGTCATTTTCATATACACCTTTGTGTAAATTCATAAGAGTTCTTCTTATGTAAATGTTTTTTTTTACCTCATGTATAATTTACATCTGGTAAAAAAGAAAGCTTTGTTACATAAATCTTTCTTTTTTCTTTATGGGGGAAAGTGTTACGACCCTGTAGTTAAAATACATGTGTGTTAAAATTTAAATTCTTCTAATTCTGTGTTGCATTTTTATTTCTTTTTTACATCATTAAATGTAGTTATTATTATTATGGTGATTATGTTTGCATGGGTCTAATAGTATGTTAGAAACATCGTATTTATTTAAAACGTAAATGTGACTCGTGTAAGCACGATTTTTGCATGACGGTTTTTCGTATCAAGTAAACAGTGAGAAAGAGCTATGTAAATGATTGGCTGTGACCACGTTATTTCAAAATGATACTTGTTTAGGCTTTCGTAATGTCCAGATGGATTGCGAAATCACACTCACACGTGTTTTTCGTGCATGTGTACATGTAATGACGCATTAGCTTGTTTTAAATGCTCAGTTACCTGTAAGAAATGTTTAGTGGTAGTCATAGTCATGGTCAGAGTCGTAATCGTAGTCAGTCGTGGTTCAGAGTCACATCATAACATCTTACAGAGTTTATAATACCTTAAGAAAGGTATTTCTGTGCTGGAAAGAGTTGCGCATTCGTACGAGGAACAACATGTGCGTTGTTAGTGGTGGTAGCTGTATTTCATCTACTTTCTAAATAATTATTTTCCCTGGAGAACAACACTACTGGCTTTGGACAAAGACATTTGATGAAATTTTCTAAATCGGAACAGAACAATACAAATTGTGCGTTACAGTCAAAATTCTGGACATTCTGTGTTAGCCTTCGTCTGACGTCATCATCCGCCATCTTGGAACGGAACTAAGATTCAGACTGTATCAATTTAGAACTGTTTATTCACAGGACTTATGTGTTTTCACAAATTTAGAACATATTTTTGGATCTTATTCGTAAATCGTAAGTCTTGTTTCATATATTTACCTTTTCACCGTGTTTTCTAGGGAAATAAATTATTTTTGTTAAAATTTACAAAGCTTGTTGTCTTCACTCTTTCTTTGTGTTACTTTGAACGAGCCGATACGTAACACTATAATTTTCTAAAAATCGATTATTATTAGTTAAATATGAAAATGTCCAAAGGCGCCCTCCCCCCGTCTCTCTCTCTCTCTCTCTCTCTCTCTCTCTCTCTCTCTCTCTCTCTCTCTCTCTCTCTCTCTCTCTCTGGACCATCGTAGCAAAATACGGGCTAATATCTATGAAATGACGAACGTAGAGGTTTTCATTTATGTCATCCCACGATATCTCTGGACTTATGAATGATGGTAAAAGTTAAGTCAAACCGACCAAAGGATGTGTGTGTGTGTGTGTGTGTGTGTGTGTGTGTGTGTGTGTGTGTGTGTGTGTGTGTGTGTGTGTGTGTGTGTGTGAGAGAGAGAGAGAGAGAGAGAGAGAGAGAGAGAGAGAGAGAGAGAGAGAGGGAGAGAGTTTAAAGTCAAACCGACCAGAGAGAGAGAGAGAGAGAGAGAGAGAGAGAGTTTATTGTTGGTGGTACTAGAGCAGAATAATGACTTTGATCAACTGTAAATATATTAAAATATTTTAATTACCTCTTTTTGGTTCGTCGTTTCGCTTAGTTTATATTCCACATTAATTTCCAAGCGCCGGTACGTGAATGGCAGCGTTCATGTGAATGGCGTAGTTAACTATGTGTTTTTGTAGTGCTCTACTTTTATCATTAAATTCTTCTTTCATGTTTATATCATAAGTATGTATCATATTCATTTAATCAATGGGAAGACAAATAGAAACTAAAAAAGAAAACAATCATTTTATCAATGTGCAAGGTAATTGTGAATAGCCACAAAAGGCATAGAACTACATTTTGTAGCGGACACACTTGGGAATGTGAGGAGTTCATTCACTCGGTCAATACACAGCTGCCTGTCGTAAATCTGAACTCCGTTCAAAGGGAAAATATATGTATTTGTATGTGATATAAATAAAATATATGTACAGTATGTACGCTGTATCAATGATATATCACTCGTTGTATAAATTTTTCATTAAAAGGAAACTCAGCAAGCTTCGTTTCCTTTTAATGAAAAATTTATACATCTCGTGGTATATCATTGATACAGCGTACATACTATACATATATTCTATCTATCTATATATCTATATATATATATATATATATATATATATATATATATATATATATATATATATATATATTGTTATGTATCTTTAATTGTTTGTCTGTTAATATTAATTCTTTTTTATTTCATTACATGTTATTGTAATGTAACATTGTTTGCTGGACTTGATTTTGTCCAAAATTGAATTCATTTCTGCTTGACCTGATTGACTTTTTCATTTATTTTACTTCATTTATGTAAACAACTAATACTAGCTTCATTATTTTTTTTTATGTGTATGAGCTTATTATCAAGATTATTATTCAGGTAAACAAGAAGGCGCAAATATGTTGATCAGAGTCAGGGTTTTGGAAATTCCTAAGTGATTTTTGTAGTCTATTGTGTTGTAAATAAACAAGGCCCATTAGATCATTTTAGAAGGTTATTTTCCATTAGGTAATGGTTGCTTTTAGAAAATGCTAATTTGTGACCTGAGGTCAAACAGAGAACTATATTATCTTGCGACTGTGAGGATTTTACCAGTCGTGCTTTAACATCTAGCACTCCGAGTTGTATTATGTTGTGACCATTTTGGACTGAATTTTATTTTCTTCAAATTATCGAGTTCAAGTGATTATTTTCTCTGGAAATACAAAAGTGCTCTGACAAAATTCTTGGATAAAGACATTCATTGAAATTGATTAATGAATTCAAACCTGGAATAATATTTCTGTCATTCAACAAAAGACTGTTGATACATCAGCATTTCGCAGGCTATAAAAGACACGTCATCGCCTTCAATTTTGGATCTCTTCGGGACGACTTGAACTGAGTTTAATTCAGGTCTTTTTATTACCAGGACTTGTGTCTTTCATTCTTGGATTATTTTTGGATTTACTTCGCAATACCGTAAGTTTTTTTTCTTCTCATTTTTCATTTGTATTCTATGGAAATAAATTATTTGTTAAATTTTACAAAGCTTGTTGTCTTCACTCTTTTCTGCTACTTATTTTACGAGCATAGACTTATAACAATATATATATATATATATATATATATATATATATATATATATATATACAGTACTAAATCGTATCGACAGTTTTACAGGAAAGATTGAAGTGCACAATTTTTTAAAAAGGTTTTGAAGAAGGAAAATTCAAGAAAAAGCTAAACAAAATGTAATCTATACAATTGTTATGCCTGCAGTGAGATTGTATAAAGGGGAAATTATTGTGTGTGATTATTCAGTGCATGTAGGAAAGGCAATGTATTTGACAATGAACTTCAAGCGTACAGCTATCACTTTCAGTATCAGTTATTGTCAATCATCAATGTGAACCATTTTCTAAAATTGATAATTCCTTTTTTCAGCAAGTACACATTTCCGGAATATTGGATTGGCCCATATATACAAAACGTCCCTGTATTTGTTTTCAGAGTTACCTTTATTGACAAACTGATTATCCGCTCAAAGTCTCATTTTACAAAAAATGGTTTGTTTAACAGCTGTTTGTCATCAGCAATATATATATTGCTTTGGGAAACAGTTTTATCCGTATAGTTATTTATATGGTATCCATAGATCGGCTGCTGAGGGGGACCGAATACGACTACGATATTGGGTTACTTTTCTAGCACAAATTCGTTCTGTATTGTATCTCCAGTCAATATTAGCATAGAGCTAGAAGGAAATCTGAGGGTAGGTTTGTTGGTAGATCGGAACTAATATATCTGGGAATAAATTAGTTGTTTCATGTGTTGATGCTTGCATTTCGGAGATAGTTCTTGTATTTCTCAGGATTCTGGTTATATTTATAGTACCAAGTTCCTCCTGCTTCTCCCCTTACTCTTATGTCGATGCCATCGTTCTTTGTGGTGAACTTTCTCCAATACAAGTATTTTTTTTTGGTGACAGATATCTGAGTACAACCACCAAGTAGCTCGAAATGCTTGAATACCCACAAGCGTCGATTATCACGTGTGAACCACTTTCCATTCCTAAATATCACCGAAAGTCTTGGAATATTGTCCACAGTGATCTTAACATCAACCAGATCATCCAACGTTTCGCCAATCTTCTTTCGACAATGCTGACCCTTAAAAACAGACCGAATGCTATCGTGAGTGTAGCGTATTTCCGATGGTTTCAAATGCAACGTTTTTTCTGAAGTAGGGCTGAGCGTAGGGTTATATTTTTCGAGCGGAATTGATGAGTCAGTTACCTGACCTGTCCCATTTATTGATCGTAAACAGCTGTGCTGTGTTGTATTGACTTTTGTAGTTGTGGCAGCGTCAGTCGCTTCAAATGTTTCCGAATAACTTGTCATCTCGGCTGAAATCTTTGATGAATTTGATCCAGACCGTGCTGCAAATGGTGTAGTATTATTTAAACCACCGTCCAAAATCGACACACGGAAACTCTGGCTAGAGAGTGCGGCGAATGACATTTCCACTGAAGAAGGGACAGTTGCCTTAGCTCCACTTAATGATTTTCCTGCAGTTGTATGACCTGTTTCTAGTGTTGATCGTGCACTCTTGTACTCTGAAACTAGTGTAGCCGATACTTCTGTTGTATTCCTTAAACAACTCTCCACACTCGACGCAGGGATACTAGAGTTAGAGGCCTCGATCAAAGACATCTGACTTGAAGAAGGTATAGTTGTTTTAACGCTATTTGATAAGCTTTGGACAGATGCTCGACCATTTTCATGTGTTGAGCGTGAACTCATGTGTTGTGTTGTACTACTTTTTAGACTTTTAGAAAGCTCACAACATGCAACGCTTTCGGAACGATTTCTCATTTCGGCTGATACCTGCGATAAATTTGACCATGCTGCAGCTGGTGTAGCTTTGTGTAAACCGCTCTCAGAAATCGTTCCAGGGAAACTCTTGTTAAAAATAGCAATCTGTGATGTTTCTTGCGAAGTACATAAAGTCGTTTTAGCTCTACTTGATGACCTTTGGCAAGTTACCTGAACATTTGTAATGTTGATTCTGCACTCTTGTACTGTGATGTGTTGTTTCTTTGATTGTCCGAGTAATTTTTCATCTCCGCTGAAATGTTGGATGGATATGGAACAAATGGAGTAAATATTGGCGTAATATTATTTAATCCACCCTCCAAAGTGAGTCCATGGAGCCTCAGGTTAGAAAGCGCAATCAGTGGCGTTTCTGTATTTGATGAGCATTGACCGCTTACCTGACCTATTTCTAGTGTTGATCGTGCATTAAAACAAGAGGACGAGGTGAGTGATGTTTCTTTTGGAGTAGATATATTTGTTTCGTCTCTGCCTGTAGAGCTTTGACCAGTTACCTGACCTGTCCAGGTTCTGCTGATATACTCATGTACAGTATTTTATTGTTTCCTCGACTTGAGCAAATGGCAAACTTTTCAAGCGTATCCGAATCGTTTCTCATCCAGACTAAACCTTTCGATGAATCGGAGCCCGACACAGGCAGCACTGGGGGAGATGTACCTGTTTTGTCCCTGTTAGAACATTTTTGGCCAATTACCTGACCTGTTCCAAGCAATGATGGCAGACTCTTGTGCTGTATTGTATCGCTTGTTTGAGTTATTGTAGCATTTCCTTGAGCTGGGGAAATGGCACTCTTTTCAACTGTTTCTTTTGAAGCAGGAATGTTAGCTTTGTCTCTGCTTGAAGAGCTTTGGCTACTTATTTGATCTGTTCCAAGCGTTGAATGTGCACTTTTGTACGGTATTGAATTGCTTGCTTGTGTTGGTGAAATGTCTCTCTTTCTAATTGTTTCCAAATCATTTATCCCGTTGTTTGAAATGTTCCATGATTTTAAATCCGATGGAGTCGAAACTGATGTAGCAGCCTTGAACCTGTTCTCCGGAACCTCTGTGGGCATACTTTTGTTTGTGATCGCATTCAATAACGTATTTATTGAAGTAGATGTAGTTGTTGTAATTGTATTTGATGAACATTGACTACTTTCCTGACCTGTTTTTAGTCTTGATAGTGAACAATGGCAAGAGGACAAAGTCAGTGACATTTCTTTTGTAGCAGAGATTTTTGTTTCGTCTCTGATTTTAGAGTTTTGACCTGTTACCTCACCTGTTCCAAGAGTTGATGGAATACTCTTGTACTTTGTTGTACTGCGTCCTTGCGTTGTGGAAATGATACTCTTTTCAAGCGTATCCGAATCATTTCTCATCTCGACTGAATATTTTGATGAATTGGAACCAAACAGAGCCGGCATTGGGGGATATGTACTGTGGTAAGATAACGAGGTCAGTGACGTTTCTATTGAAGAAGGAATGTTTATTTTCTCTCTGTTAGAAGAGCATTGGCCAATTACCTGACCTGTTCCAAGCGATGATGGTACACTCTTTTGCTGTATTGTATCGCATGCTTGAGTTGGGTAAATAGCACTATTTTCAACCGTTTCCGTACAAAAGCTCATCTCGACTGAACGTTTGGATAAATCTGAGCCAGACAGAGTCGGCGTTGGGGGAGACGTACTCTGGTAAGAAATCGAGGTCAATGACGTTTCGTTTGAAGTAGAGATATTTATTTCGTCTCTGTTTGTAGATCTTTGGCTAGTTACCTCACCTGTTCCAAGCACTGATGGCTTACTCTTGTATGTTATTGTATTGCTTCCTTGGTTTGTGGAAATGGCACTCTTTCCAAGCATATCCGAATCATTTCTCATATCGACTGAATATTTTGAAGAATTGGAGCAAGATACAGCCGGCTTTGAGGGAGATGCACTTTGATAAGAGAAAGAGGTCAGTGACGTTTCTGTTGAAGATGGAATGCCTGTTTTGTCCCTGTTAGAACAGCTTTGACCAATTACCTGACCTGTTCTAAGCGATGATGTTACACTCTTGTGCTGTATTGTATCGCTTCCTTGAGTTGGGGAAATGGCACTCTTTTCAACTGTTTCTTTTGAAGTAGGAATGTTTCCTTTGTCTCTGCTTGAAGAGCTTTGGCTACTTATTTGATCTGTTCCAAGCGTTGAATGTGCACTTTTGTACGGTATTGTATTCGTTCTATGTGTTGGGGAAATGTCTCTCTCTTTAATTGTTTTCAAATGATTTATCCCGTTGTCTGAAATGTTCCATGGTTTTAAATCCGATGGAGTCGAAACCGATGTAGCAGCCTTGAACCTGTTCTCCGGAACCTCTGAGGGCACACTTTTGTTTGTGATCGCATTCAGTGACGTCTTTGTTGACGTAGATGTAGTTGTTGCAATTGTATCTGATGCGTACTGACTACTTTCCTGACCTGTTTCTAGTCTTGTTAGTGAACAGTGGTAAGAGGACAAAGTCAGTGACTTTTCTTTCGAAGCAGAGATTTTTGTTTCGTCTCTAATTTTAGAGCTTTGACCTGTTACCTCACCTGTTCCAAGAGTTGATGGTGTAGTCTTGTACTTTATTGTACTGCGTCCTTGCGTTGTGGAAATGACACCCTTTTCGCGCGGATCCGAATCATTTCTTATCTCGACTGAATATTTTGATGAATTACAATCAAACAGCGCCGGCATTGGGGGATATGTACTCTGGTAAGAGATCGAGGTCAACGACGTTTCATTTGAAATGGAGATGTTTATTTCGTCTCTGTTTGTGGATCTTTGGCCAAATACCTCTGCTGTTCCAAGCGTTGAGAGTGTACTCTTGTACGTTATTGCATTTCTTCCTTGTGTTGTGGAAATGATACTCTTTTCAAGGGTATCCGAATTATTTCTCATCTCGACTGAACATTTTGATGAATTGGAGCCAGATATACCCGGCATTGGGGGAGATGTACTCTTGAAAGAGAACGAGGTCAGTGACGTTTCTATTGAAGAAGGAATGTTTATTTTCTCTCTGTTAGAAGAGCATTGGTCAATTACCTGACCTGTTCCAAGCGATGATGATACACTCTTGTGCTGTATTGTATCGCATGCTTGAGTTGGGGAAATGGCACTATTTTCAACCATTACCGTATTAAATCTCATCTCGACTAAACGTTTCGATGAATTGGAACCAGAGACAGCCAACATTGGGGGAGGTGTACTCTGGTAAGAAAACGAGTTCAACGACGTTTCGTTTGAAGTAGAGATATTTGTTTCGTCTCTGTTTGTAGATCTCTGACCAGTTACCTCACCTGTTCCATGTGTTGATGGTGTACTCTTGCACATTGTTGTATTGCTTCCTTGAATTGTGGAAATTACAATTTTTCCAAGCGTATCCGAATCATTTCTCATCTCGACTGAACATTTTGATGAATTGGATCCAGATTCAGCCAGTATTGGGGACAATGATCTCTGATAAGAGGAAGAGGTCAGTGACGTTTCTTTTGAAGAAGGAACGTTTGTTTTGTCTCTGTTAGAATAGCTTTGACCAATTATCTGACCTGTTCCAAGCGATGATGGTACACTCTTTTGCTGTATTGTATCGCTTCTTTGAGTTGGGGATATGACATTTTTTCCAACCGTTTCCGAATAAATTCTCATCTCGACTGAACGTTTGGATGAATCTGAGCCAGACAGAGTCGGCGTTGGGGGAGACGTACTTTGGTAAGAAATCGAGGTCAATGACGTTTCGTTTGAAGTAGAGATATTTATTTCGTCTCTGTTTGTAGATCTTTGACTAGTTACCTCACCTGTTCCAAGCACTGATGGCTTACTCTTGTATGTTATTGTATTGCTTCCTTGGTTTGTAGAAACTGCACTCTTTCCAAGCATATCCGAATCATTTCTCATGTCGACTGAACATTTTGAAGAATTGGAGCAAGATGCAGCCGGATTTGAGGGAAATGCACTTTGATAAGAGAACGAGGTCAGTGATGTTTCTGTTGAAGATGGAATGCCTATTTTGTCCCTATTAGAACAGCTTTGACCAATTACCTGACCTGTTCTAAGCAATGATGTTACACTTTTGTGCTGTATTGTATCGCTTCCTTGAGTTGGGGAAATGGCACTCTTTTCAACTGTTTCTTTTGAAGTAGGAATGTTTACTTTGTCTCTGCTTGAAGAGCTTTGGCCACTTATTTGATCTGTTCCAAGCGTTGAATGTGCACTTTTGTACGGTATTCCATTCCTTCTATATGTTGGGGAAATGTCTCTCTTTTTAATTGTTTCCAATTGATTTATCCCGTTGTCTGAAATGTTCCATGGTTTTAAATCCGATGGAATCGAAACCGATGTGGCAGCCTTAAACCTGTTCTCAGGGACCTGTGTGGACATACTTTTGTTTGTGATTGCATTCAGTGACGTCTTTGTTGACGTAGATGTAGTTGTTTTAATTGTATTTGATAAGCATTGACTACTTTCCTGACCTGTTTGTAGTCTTGATAGTGAACTATGGTAAGAGGACAAAGTCAGTGACGTTTCTTGTGAAGTAGAGGTATTTGTTTCTTCTCTGTTTTTAGACCTTTGACCTGCTGCCTCAACTGTTCCAAGGATTGATGGCGTACTCTTGTACTTTATTATATTGCTTCCCTGAGTTGTGGAAACGACACTCTTTGCAAGCGTATCCGAATGATCTCTCTTCGGGACTGAACATTCTGATGAATTGGAGCCAGCTACAGCAGACACTGGGGAAGTTGTACTCAAGTAAAAGGACGAGGTCAGTGAAGGTTCTTTTGATGAAGTGATACCTGTTTTGTTTCTGTTAGAAGCGCAATGGCCAATTACATGACCTGTTCCAAGCGATGATGGGGATGGTAAAATGGCACTCTTTTCAACCGTTTCCAGATAAAATCTCCTCCCGTCTGAACTTTTGGATAAATTGGAGCCAGAGAGAGCCGGGATTGCGGCAGATATACTCTGGTAAGAAAACGAGGTTAATGACGTTTCTTTGGAAGTCGAGATCTTTGTTTCGTCTCTATTTGTAGATCTCTGACCAGTTACCTCACTTGTTCGAATCATTGATGGTGTACTCTTGTACTTTATTGTATCGCTTTCTTGAATTGTAGAAATGTCACTATTTCCATGCGTATCCGAATAATTTCTCATCTCGACTGAACATTCTGATGAACTGGAACTAGGTACAGCCGGCATTGGGGGAGATGTATTCTCGTAAAAGGACGAGGAGAGTGACGTTTTTCTTGAAGAAGGAATGTTTGTTTCGACTCTTTTTGAAGAATCTTGGCCAGTCGCTTGACCTGTCTCAAGCTTTGATTGTACAATGTTGTACTGTACTGTGTCGCTTCCTTGATTTCGGGAAATGGCGAACTTTTCGAGCGTTTCCGAATCATTTCGCATCTCGACTGAACATTTGGAGAAATTGGAGCCAGACTGTGGCGGAATTTGGCGAAGAGTACAATGATAACGGAGCGAGGGCATTGACGTTTCTTTTGAAATAGGAATGTTTGTTTTTTCTCTGTTTGTAGAGCTTTGGCCAGTTACTTGACCTGTTCCAAGCGTTGATGGTGTGCTTTTGTACTGTATTGTATTGCTTCCCTGACTTAGGGAAAATCGTTCTTTTCAATTGTTTCCGAATTATTTCTCTCCTTGGCTGAAATGTTCGATGATTTTGGAGTCGAAACCGATATATCGGTCATCAAACAGATCTGCGGAACCTGCGAGGGTGGAGTTTGGTTAGAGATTGAATTCAGTGACATCTTTTTTGAAGGAGGTATATTTGCCTTAATTGTATATGATGAGATATGACCACTTGCCTGACCTGTTTCTAGTCTTAACTGTGCCCTCTGGTAAGATGATGAGGTTAGTGTCGTTTCATTTGAAGTGGAGGTATTTGTATCATCTCTGTTATTAGAGCTTTGGCCAGTTATCTCTCCTGTTCCAAGCATTGATGGTGTACTCTTGTACTGTATTGTATTGCTTCCTTGGATTTGGGAAATGACACACTTTTCAGTATGGATAGTTGTGTTAGGTCCACTTGATGAGCGTTGTCTAATTATCGAACCTGTTCCAAGATTTGGTCGTGGATTGGTAAGCCTGCTCCTGGTCTGTGATATAGCTTCCCCATGTGAATTGCGAAGCATACTTATATTATCCTGTTCTGAATTGCTTACACCACCAATGTAAAATGCTGCTGATGATATTTTACTCACTTTAAGCGACGCTGTAGGATGTTCAGCTTTGGAGGCTGCTATATTTGCACCACGGTCAGTGTGCACATTTGAAGACTTTGATAGATAACCAATGGCATGGTTTGTAATTGTGTTTTGACTGATATTGATCAATTCTGGGTTATTGGCATTATTATCATCATTATTATTATCATTATTATTGATCAGTAATAATATTATTATAATTACTATTATTATTATTATATCTCCAGCCATAATCTTCTAAATGTGCGAAACTGTTACCGCTTGTTCGTGTCAGAGCTGATGTAAAAATATTTGTACTTTTTGTTGCAAACACATTGTTGCATGGGTCGATATTTTGATTGGGAGGTTCAATGCTTCCCTGATTAGTGTAAGGCACGGGCCCTTCAGCTCGTTTCAAATAATTTCGCAGAGGTGTTCCTGTTGGAACGTTTGTTGAATCAGAGCTGGATGAAGTCGAAACTAATTGCAAGTTCCTGAAACTGTTGTCCAATGATCCAATTGGCAATGTTTCGTCCTCATTTCGGCTTTAGACGAAAGTTGTCCACTAATCAAATGTGTGGAGGGTGATAATTTTGAACCCTTGTATTCCGTCTACGCTATTCTGGAAGCTGTTCTATTTGCACAACTCTGCTGTTGACATTCATAAATTGTTTTCGCTGAAGACTAAATGCATGAGTTGGTTTGCTTGCATACGAGTCCGTGTTGTATGGGCTCTCTATGAACCGCAAAGAATGGCCTAGTTTTTGCAAGATTTGTTATCAATTTAAAATATTATTTTCGCCTTGGTTTCTTCTTCTCTTAATTTAACACGTTTTCGTCCGTTACATGTGGTGGATTTCCTCTGAGTTTTGTAGGTTGTTCGGATGACAGGTATTTGTGTACAGTCGTCTACTAATTCCAAGTGTTTATATACCTACAAACGTCGATTGTCAACAGCGAACCACTTCCCATTTATAACTATTCCAGAAATTATGCCAATTTGTTTCGCGGTAGTGCGACCATCAGCAAGCTGATCCAGATTGTGCTGTATCTATATCCAATAGTGAACATGACATGGCGACCAATGAAAACTTAGTTAAGACTGTCCAGAGAGTAGAATATTTCTGGCGTTTCTAGAAGAAGAAAAAAACACAAACTTTTTTATATCCACGCTCAGTATTGCAATGTCACTTGTACCAAATAAGAAACAACCAATAGTGCTTCCTCATACCATTAACAAAGATGATCGTATGAATGTAACACTTTATCTTTTAAGATATATTTAACATTGATCTTATCTAAAGACGCGTTGCGCATCTGCGTCATTTGACATTCGGAATAAGGAAGGACGTTTGAAGGTATCGGTTTCAAGTGACAAAAGCAAACTATCCCACATAATTATACATAGAAGTTCTACTTTCTGTTTCCCTTAAAAGGAAGACTCATTGTATAAATGTGATTTCTTATCTCAAGTTAGGTTATCAATAATTATTCAGTGGTTAACCTGAATCATGCTTTAGAACACGACAGCTACGCGATAGTTTTGTAATGTAGCTATATGCCATGACAATAGGAAGTAGAACAAGTCTATGATCAATATCCTAATATGATCAGTGTGTAAGTTTTAGATTGTTCGCTTGCATCACAATTTCGTTTACACCAAATAGCGCTAAGGGTCATATGGAAAAAGCCAAGACAGAGTAAAGCAATTTTTAATAACAAAAGATGGGTATTAAAGGGTTTAGCTTTTTATTCCCGCACTTTTTTGTAAAGAGATGGCAGGACATATGTTTCCTGTCCGTGCATCTGGACCTGCGCATCCACTGTTAAACAAACTGACATTGATTCATAAGTCTTTGTTTATCCCTGAGATTTTGGCCACGCATTATAACTTGGAAACTATTGAGATCCCCATCGTATATATACCTACTGGGTATATCAATATGAATTCTAAAATTGGTCACAGGGTCAATTTTACCCAAAGGAATTTGGTTCTAGGGACACGGATGTGGGGAGTTGTTGGGACATTCTGGGGAGTGCGTAGATATCATACAAACAAAATCTATTTCCAAATAGTTAAACTTGCTCGTTATTGCTTTTGCATCTTTGATATTGGTGCCATCGCGATCAACTAGACTTTAGAAGTGAATATTGGCCTTTGCTCAACTAGTGTGTGTTTGTCTCTGTTTGCTTAAAGTCTTTCATCCCAAGAGAATAGACACTTTCTGGATTATTTGGTAAAGAACCTGGTATCAGTCTTTGACCTAAGGGAGGCATTTAACCACACAAACAACAGCATTAAGTACTCATGTGTCGCATTCACCTAATTTATTCCTTGACTATATTTAGTCAAAGTATTCATCGGTGCTTATATTTCTACATTGTCATATTAACGACCTTACATTAGTGTTCATACTATATTTTTAATATGGAATTATCACAAATACAAAAGTGTGCTGCATGACATATTACCCTTCTTTATTTGACAGCTGGACAGATCTTGGATTGCTACCACTATACCATTATAAGTCAAACCATAGAATTTGCGCGTTTTCCCAAAAGAAATCAAACACAAGGCAACAGATTCAACTATTCCTGTACAGTATCCGTGATACATGGCACACAGCGTGCTATGCATAGTGTTAAAGCCAGTCCCTGTTCACAAACAGGTTTAATCGCTAATGTACTAGGTTGTATAAAAGTAATTTATATACACTTACTTATAGCAGTATATGTCAATTGTATGTACGAAGATATTCATTGAAGGGAGTAAGAAAACTTTAAACGCGGTTCTCTTGGTGATTTCATCGCGCAGCTGTTCTGTTTCGATAATTATTTCACGTCGGTAGCATTGAGGGTCCACCATAGTTCTTCTATTAATAATAAAATCGTGTTGTACAATTGCACGAGAAGGCATACCCTATCCTGACACATCACGCCAATGTGAACTACTCACAAACACTTCTCATCAATTACCCACTTTTACTGGCACAAATGTTATAAAATTATAAGGAAATCTATGCCTGAAGAATTTTGAAATTTTCAACAATGCTACTTTATGTGGGGTCTAGCGCCTTTGTCTTTTAAAACTATGCTTTGTCTAGTGTATTAAACCATCATTCTCGTCGTCACCCAATAGCTGTTATTCAGACAAGCGCGTACTTGCTGAATAAGATTCGGGATATTTTTTTATCTCAATTGAGTCACTGATGGTGTAACATATTCATTGGTGTACGTAACCATGGTGAAAATAGTGAATTCCACATAGTTGTTGTACAAACATTCCCTGATTGTTTTGGCACCTTGTGGTGCAGCCAAATCTTTGGGCGTTTGCACTTGCGAGGATTCAAATCTGTATACGAGGATCTGCTAACACCACTCTCATGCAGATAATCGTCAAGAAGTGGAAGAAAATTACCATCAATGTTAGCATCCGCTATCAATTGGTTCAATACCCCGTCGGTAAATTCTGTA
>JAECUM010023504.1:0-65137 GCA_016617855.1 Megalonaias nervosa
CTAGTATTGTCGTGGCAACATCGACGTCTTTCTGAATTGATTCAATATTTTTTCCGTCAATCATGTACGTAGCGCTATCAAATAACGCCATAATACCATTATTAACAAAGCCGACACTAATATTAGCGGCGTATGCTACTGGTGCTGCAGGAACAGCGTTATTTAAAATTTCACCTTCAACTTCGATAAATGCTTCAGCGGGTAAGAAATATCTACTTGTATCTTGAACCTGTAGTTCGATTCTTCCACGCTGATTTGGAATTCGTGCGTCGTAAGAATAATACTGATAGTCGTGCACAGACTCATCTTTGAGAACTGGTGCATCCATGTCAAACGCGGGGTCAGATATGCGCTTAAACATCTTTATTATTATCGTCTTCGTCTAACTCGAAGACCACTTCCTGCTATCAGACTAGCGGTTATATTTTTTTCCTTCTCCGACATCGGGACATCAGCCAACTCCGCTAGTTTTTGATTAGCGGCTTGATTTATTATTTTACTTACACTTGCGGGCATCACTTCAGTGCTGGCCAATTTCACTGGTTGAGGTCGGGTCGCTTGTGGTCTGCGTATCAATCTTGATAGTCTATCTTTGATTGCTGAGAATACTTTGCTAGCAAGATTACCAACAGCGCCTATACCTTTATCACGAACAACATCAATAGCTTTCATTCCTAGCTGCTTTGCAATCGGTATTGTTTTTGGGGCTATTCTTCTAAACAGACCCTGAACAACATCACCTAGTCCATCTCCGTAGGTCGTTTTGTATACCGGTAATCGAGAGTTTATTACCCTGACCATGGTAGGTCCACGAGTATTGTGTATGATCATATTATTATTAAGTGACTTTATAACTAATTGTATCTAATCACTGTGGTATTCATCGGCGATTTCATTAATGAGGGACCGATATACATTAATATCCATGATACCACCTGTAAATAATCGTTTACAAATATCAGCTGCTTCATTAATGATTTCTGGGGAATTATTACCAGCTCGTTTTCCTCCAATGAGGATTTCTAGTCGATCGACATCAGCAAGAACGTTATTGGGACAAGTAATAAGACCACTTCCTAGACCACTTCCAGTTGCGCCAGGAGCGTCTTGAAATTCTTCTTCTTCTTGTTCCTTACCTGTTGTTTGGACTGGTTGTAGTTGTTGTGATTGTTGTAATTTAATCTGTGGTGATTGTTGTAATTTAATTGGTGGTAATTGTGGTAATGGTATAAATTCTTCTTTTGGTGTTTTTTGTTGTTCTCGTAATCGTTTTATTGTTTCTTGTCGTTCTTGTTTTCGTTGTTCTCGTTGTCGTTGTATCTTTTGTTGTTGTAGTAGTGGTTGCAGTCGTGGTAGTGGTTGTTCTGGTGATGGAAATTTAAGTTTTGGTGATGATGGCGGTGATAATTCAAATTGTGGTGGTTGTGATAATCGTTTGCTTTGTTCAACCTCTTCTACATATCTATTTAAAGCCTCACCAAAACTGTTAAAACTTTCAATATCTTTATTAGATCTGATTTCTGGAATACCAGTAGCAACGCGATATATATCCTTGATCCAATTGGCAGAGCTTAATGATTTAATATATTCTGGTTTTACATATTTTTGTCTTTCATAATATCCATACGCGGCAATATCAAATAATTGGGTTGGATCCCTGATAGCAGCAATACCTTCAGGCGTAAATTTATCTATTATCTTAGTTCTGGTTCTTGGTGGTTGTGGTCGTGGTGGTGGTTGAGCTGCTTGAATATGACCAGCAATATCAGCAGGCAATGTTGCAAGAGCTCGTTGTGTTGCCTCAGTTGCTGTAACAATTTTCTTCGTTGGTTCGACAATCGGTTTAAATAATTTTTTTTTTTTTTTTTTAAATTCCACCTGAGACTCCTGACGCGATTGTAGTTGTTGCTTAACAGAATCACGAACAGGTAGATATTTTTTAATTGCCTCTAGTCGCTCTCGAGCTAATTTAGCTGAGCGTGGTTCTCCAATACTCATTATTGATAATATCTATACTGGCTGTTTAATTTACAGCAGCAGAGAGGGTGGACGACATACGCGTAGTGACCAGATTGTGAAAAAATCAGAAAAAATCTGGTCAATTAGAGAAGTTTTAACTATTAAGGCAAAAATATTTTTTTAGCCTTCGTAGGAACCCTTAAATTTCAAAAATAAGGTCTCTACAAAGTTGTAGGGTCCACCCTCTCTGCTGCTGATGTCCATGAGCAGCAGAGATGGTGGACCCTACAACTTTTTCCGAGGGTCCGTTAGCAAAAAAATAAAGGTTCCTACGAAGGGCTAAAAAAATAAGGTCAATAACGCTAAACCGAATCCGCTAACCGAACACATTTCGTTGTTGCGGTAAACAGGTCACAATAACAAAATCGACGGGGTTAGTTCGTTTTTGTTACTCGTTCGTTGACATATTTTTTTCAAATTTTAGGCGTGTTTTGTTTGCGCGTCTCACACTCATTTTTTGTCAGTCCACCCCTTCTGCTGCTGTCGATTTAAAAAGATTGTTTATTATTATATCAATAATGATCGGTGAAGTTCATTCAGCAAGATTAGCTCTAGAGCGACTAGAAGCGATACAGAAATATCTTCCGCTTCATAATGACGTTAAGCAAAAATTACAAGAGCGTCAACAAACACAAGAAGAATTTACAGAATCCGCAGAGCAATTATTTAAACCTATCACGAAGACTACTGAAGGTATTCTTCCTGTGCTGAAAAAGACAGCTGAATCAACTGAAAAAATAGCGGAGCGAACTAAAAAAACAAAAAAAAATTCTACGAGAACTTCCGGAGAAAATAGCTGCGGTTCAACCAACTGAAGAAATAGATCAAGCGGAGGGTGATAGTCAACAAGAATCAGGAGCACGAGCCAGGGTTAATCTGTCTGATAAATTTATCGCAAATGTTATTTACGATTTCAAAAAGGTCAAAAATGTAAGACAATTAGCTGCAAGTGCTGTAAAAAGTTACGATAATCGAAAACAATTTTTAAAACCTGAATACGCCGATGATTCTGTAAGTCGCGAAACTTGGTACAAATGGATATTTCGCATATACCACAACACTGATAGAATTTGAAAGAGCGATCCAAAATATATAAGATATATTCATGCGATAGATGGTTATATTTCATTTATACAATTACCACCAGAACAACAACAACAAATACGACAATTAAGTCCGGATAAAAGTGATACTGATAAAGGTGCAACTGGAAGTGGTATTAATGCTCGAGGAAGTGGTCTTGTTACTTACTTGTTACGGTAATAGCCTTGCCGACGTAGATAGATTAGAAATTTTAATGGGTGGAAAACGAGTTGGTAATAATTCTCCTGAAATTATCAACGAAATCTCATCAATTTGTCAACGATTATTTACAGGCGGTATCATGGATATTAACGTATATCGGTCAATCATCGATGAGATCACCGATGATTAACACAGTGACTAAGTCACTGATTAAACATGCTGCTCAACACAGGCAAAGAATGATCTACGTGGTAAATTCAAGATTACCCGTGTACAAAACAATTTACGGAGATGGACTCGATGATGTTGTTCGAGGTTTATTTACGAGGATAGCCCCAAAAGCAATACCAATCGCGAAGGAATTATCGATGAAAGCCATTGACGTTATTCGTGAAAAAGGTATCAGAGCCGCTGGTGATGCTGCCGGTAAAGCATTTTCCGCGATGAAGGATAGATTATTGCGATTAGCACGTAGACCTATACGTGTGAAAGCAGTAAAATTACCCAGCACTGAAGTGATGCCCGCAGACGTTAGTAAAATAATAAATCAAGCCGCAAATGAAAAACTAGCAGAGTTAGCCGAGGACAGCGAAAGAAACATATCAACGAGTTTAATATCAGGAAGTGGTTTTCGTGTTAGACGAACGCCAATAATATAAGAACGTTCAAAAGTCAACCTGATACCGCATTTGACATGGATGCGCCGGTTTCCAAGAATGATTCGATACGAGATTATCAATATTATTCTTACGACGCACGACAGCCAAATCAGCGTGGACGAATCGAATTACAAGTTCAAGATACAAGCAGACATTTCTTACCCGCTGAAGCATTCATCGAAGTAGAAGGTGAACTCGTAAAAACGGATAATACCGAGTGCGGAGCCAATGAAAGTGTTGGTTTTGTCAACAATGGCATCATGGCGTTGTTTGACAGCGCCACATACATGATCGACGGAAGAAATATTGAATCCATTCAAAAAGATGTTGACGTTGCTACGACGATACTTGGCCTTGCAAGATACAGTGATGATTTTTCAAGATCAGCGGGTCCAACAATGATGTTTTCCAAGGATAATTTTGACGCTGCTGACTACCGACAACATCTTTTAGTGCAAACACCGCGTGATATTGGATCTGATCCACAACCAGATGGAATGATAGCCAGACCCGCCGCTGCATTTTCACTGCTGCAGAGTGTTAATCCAAATTTTAATCTTGCATTTTATACACGTCGATTAACGTTGAAAGGGAACAACAGAAGGTTTTCATGCGCGATTCTGTTATCACATATTTTTGGATTCTGTAGACACGTACGTAAGGTTATTTTCGGAGCCAAGCACACGATTGTACTCGTACGAAAAGCAACTGACGATGATGCGATATGGCGGCTCGCTGGTGATGCTGGTAAAGTAAATCTAACAAAACTTTCATTGTGGATGCCAGTAACGACTCCAGCAATCACTGTCATGGACAGCGGCGGCAAGTCAACGTTGTCTTGGTTAACAGCGACCACGGATACTGTTCAAAGCGCGATTAATGGTTTATTTACATGGCATATAGCATCACAGCAAGGTGTCTCTGCACCGCGACATATATTCGTTGCATTTCAAAATGTTGAACGTGTACATAATCAAATGCGTAGCTCAATGATATTTGACCAACTCGGTGTTTCAGAGGTGTCGCTGAGAATAAATGGATACCAGGAACCATCGGAGGATATTCTGTTGAATTTTGAACAGAATCATGTAGCGCGGGTATATCATCGATTGTTGTCGTATATGGGGCGTGATCAAAATATTGATACCGGTTTACAAATATCACAGTTGGATTTTACAACGTTATATCCGATTTATTACTTTTCGCTGGTACATTTGGAATTGTTTAGACAGTCCGTTGTTGACATACATTTTCGAGCTCGTGTGACGCGAGGAGCTATTGCTAGTTACAGAGCAATCGCCGTTATACTCAGCGATAAAACAATGTTACTTGAAGGTGTTGGTGGACGAATGAGAGTTATTGATGCGCCAGTAGAAAACATGTAATTAGATCATGAATAAAATTATAAATGTTATATCAACATGTTAGTGTCAGTCTGACTCCTGGTCAGATTAAAAGACTTCAGTCAGCATTAGCGAAGCGATGTGGAACAAAAATATCATTAAAACAAGAACAAATCGCAGGTGGCCAAAATAAATTATCTCTGACAGAACGCCAGTTCAAACATTTCAATGAAGCTAAGCAATCAAAGAAAGGTATACGAGTAAATCTTTCTGCGGGTGCTATCAGTGACATCGTCAAGACTGGGGGGATATTTCCGCTTCTCGCAGCTATTCCAGCATTAATAGCCGCAGCCGCTCCAGCTGTTGCAAAAGCTGCTGCGTTAGGTGCAGTTGGGACAGCTGATGGAATGGCATTAAAGAAAGCAACAGGAAAAGGAATCAAAAAAAGGAAAGGGTCTGAGACTTCCAGGGTCTCGATACGGAAAAGGATTAAGACTTCCAGGGACTCGCTGATTTTCCCGATGTCTAACTTTGATTTACTCGATGCTGCTAAGCAACTAAATATAAAGAATTTCAGAGGTGTTTTTATGCGTGATCAATTACCGAAAAAACCAAATCTGATTGAAACAGGCATTATTAATCTCGATAAAAGCTCTGGTCGTGGCACTCCCTGGGTTGCGTACGCGATTGATCCACGTGGAATTATTTATTTTGATTCGTACGGACTGGCACCACCAAAAGAATTTTTAAAATATATCGACAGGCTTCAAAATATTCCAATCTTGTATTCAACGCTACCAACACAAAAAATAACCCACCCGCCGATATGTGGCCGCGAAGCACTGGCAGTACTTGATGCTGTATCAAGATCAGCGAAACCACCTCATAAGGCTGTACACGAATATATGAGTGCCATGACAGCGTCATGGATTTAAATAATCGCTAATCATATAATGGTAGATATTTACGGAAGATCAGCTAAAACCAAACCTCAACAAGCACCAGGTGAGGACTTACTCATGCGAGTAACAAGGCAGATCAATGATGAATTATCTGACCTGCTCAATCTTGCCAACGTTGATCCAAACGAACTTGTTGTATTTCAAAACCGTGGAGGAAAACTGAAGACGAGTAATATTTCAATCAATGATATTATTATTCGTAGTCGATTATCGCGAGAAGGTCTTATTGCTGTATATGACAGAGAAGGCAAACTTGTTCCTAGTGGTATTACTGCGGTGTCGATCAATGATAGGTTGTTAACATTCGGTGATACCATGCACGGCGTTCTCAACATGAATAATAATAAAATTACTAACGTAGGAGAACCGACGGATAATCTAGACGCTGCAACGAAGAAATATGTCGATGATAAGGAAATTCCAGTGACAACTTCGTTAGCTACCATCAACGATGGAATGACCACACTCAAAACTGATTTTACTAATCAAGTACAACTGTTCCTGAATTTCCGCAGAAACGTAAACAGAACCATTAATGAATTTTTTGGAAGTCCACCAACCGTTAATATAAGTCTCATCGATATAAATGCACGAATCAACGATATTGTCAGTGGAATTCCTAGTATCGTTCAAAAAACCAATCTGATTAAAATTCCACACAAACAAATTAGCAATATCGTGTACACAGTATCATCAGGATCATCAACATGGACACCGCAAAATAACACTATCAAACATACCGCGGAGGTCACTGGTGTGTACAGGCTGTCCGTATTTAGTTCTGCAAAATTCAGGATATTTACTACATTTCCATGGCGTCATTCAACAGATGCTTTTTCGGGAACTGTATCTATTATATTAAATAAAGATAACGAAGAAATATTTATACTGGAACCATCCGGCAAAAAATAACCACAGCGTCTTACTGGTGGTGTCTGGAATTTGTAGCTGAAACACCTCAATTAATTACTTAATACAGTATAATGATAGACGTTCAGCGATACAGATACGATCAAGTAATAACATGGCAGAATAAATTAAAAACCATCATTGATGATCATACAGCAAAAATAAAAAGATATCGTAGACATGCGGTTGTCGTTGATATCATCGGTTATTCGGTTTCCGCGATTGTTGCTGGAACCGGCGTAGTATTATCAACGTTGACGATGACAGCGCCGATCGTTGTAACAATCATTGTTTCATCGTCAACCACGATCGCTGGAATATTTAATATTATCGCGAAAAAGATTGATACGTGCACGAATGAAAAATTGAACGAGTACACGATGAAATTACATACTGCAACTGTAGCATATTCAAAATTATTGTCGATGATTTCTTCGTCGCTTAATGATGGAATAATATCCGATGAAGAATGCAGTATTATAATAAAGATCTACAATGAAGTATTTGATGAAAAAATTCCTGAACAGGATTTAAAACAATAATAGTATAACAATGACAACGTCATTGGAATTATTACAACAGATCGTCACTAATTCTGCTCCGGTAAGAACCACAATGATATCAGCGAGTTCAACTAATCCTGAATTCAGTATTAATTTTCCAACTGCAATCCCAGCAAAAGAAATAGCGCTAGCGCAATTACGAGTTTGTTATAGTTGGCCAAATATTAGGTCAAAATCATTTCGTGGACTACAACCGAATAATTCATTAGTATTTGCAAATAAAAACAAAACCCGATGGAACTCCTGATTGGCAAGTAGTCAGTATTCCAACGGGCAGTTATCAAATAGAACAGATCAATGAATAATTCCAGTGTAGGATTAAATCCATCACAGGAAAAGAATCAAAGATTGCCATTACTGTTCACGAACCAACGTTATCATCTGCCATTGAAATAAATTCTCCGGATTACGCCGTGGATATATATCAGAGTTCAATCAGATCAGTATTAGGATGGCCAGAAATCCCACCGGTTTATGAAGGTCCACAAGATCCACAACTAAATTATTTTTTTACAACGGAAAAAAAAAATACATAAAAAAACCGGACGTTTATCTCAGCGGAATTTCTGGTGTCAATTTTAAACTTGATTGGTTGGACAGAAAAGATTATACTGATACTGATGGAACGTGGCTTCCTCATTATGGTTATCATTCTATAATCAACGCTAAACGTGATCCAGTAACAAGACAGCCTATACACGATCCTGAATCTTCTGATGTTCTCTATCAAGAACCGATCAATAGATGAGTTACTTTAATCGAACTTGAACACAATAATAAAATCAATGATTTAAAAAAATTATTTTTATCGTTATCACAAATCTACGACGAGGACACAAAAAAATATCATTGAAACAATACAACATCTAAATAAACTCAGATCAGATATGTACATCATTAATCGAACTTTTATCTTAGAAATGCTTGAGCAAAATAAATTATTTCCAGGAAGAGATTACATGAAAACTTTTCTTG
The DNA here is from genome assembly GCA_016617855.1 of Megalonaias nervosa. NCBI lineage: Eukaryota > Metazoa > Mollusca > Bivalvia > Unionida > Unionidae > Megalonaias > Megalonaias nervosa. The sequence goes on from JAECUM010023504.1 coordinate 8,676, forward strand.
ATTATTATGGAACAACCAAAGAAAAAAAAATCTCAACATTTACAATACCAAAACTAGATTCAAGTAGATTAAAAAAGAGACTCACGGATGTTATCGATAATTACTTTCCTAGAATTCTCGAACCGTAGAAAAAAATAGCACCACCACCGAATATCCTCCGATACAATAATAATCCATACAACGAAGGTCGTCATGTATCGCCGGGCATCGTTAATATCACATCAACGATCCCTGTCAATCTAGTATGTGATGTCATTGATTGTAGTTATCAAGTTGACGCTGAAAAATCCAAACAAGCCCAACAAGGATACATTCTGTATACATTTACACCTCAAGTTCCACCAGGTTATTCGATTGTATCAGAACCAATTAACGTTGTTTATCTAAAATGTCATAATCCACTCTTATCGCGGATACATTTCAAACTTACTGACCAGACTAGCCACTTGCTCGATCTTAGGTCAGAGACGTTAAATATAAACCTGTATGTAAGATCGTAGATCTCACGCTCATAGGGCGTCATCGCCGTAACATAGTTACGGAAAACACCAAGCAAAAAAAATGTCCCCTTGACAATGTCAAGGACAACGTCAAGGACTAAGTCAAGGATAAAATATTTTTTTTTACCCCTTGATTTTATCAGGATCAACCTCATCATATATTTTTATACCGCTGTGTTGTAATTGCTTAATAGCAATAATAATTGATGTGATGTTTACGTGGTTCATTATTTTTTTTTATTATAAATTATATGTTTAATAAATATTTCTGAACGAAAAAATATTCTGAATAAATATTTATAAAAAATAAAATATTCTAGAAAATCTGACTAACGATTTTAATGGGTATATTACTCGAAAATTTAAAAAATATGATCAAACATGCAACGTTGTCGGGATATATTACTCGAAAACTTAAAAAAATATTATCAAAATTATGGTTCCTGGAAACTCAACAAGTTGACTTTTTTTTATAAAAAATTCTGAAAGATATTCATGGAAATTTATTCTGGAATCATTCGGAAACAAAACTGTGATTCAATTGAGGAATTGTTGATATTCGTACATTGGACCACATCTGACGTCATCGCCTTCCATATTTGTGTGTCGTCGAGATTCGAACTTGGATTCTAATAGAACTATTTAGTGATAGGACTAGTGTTTTCATTCTTAGGATTAAATTTTGGATTATATTCACAATCTGTAAGTCCTATTTACCAATTTTTACATTGTTTTCTAGGGAAATAAATTATTTTATTAAAATATGCAAAGCTACAAACATTTTGTTTATCATCGTAACAATATATATATATATATATATATATATATATATATATATATATATATATATAATATATATGGCAAGTATATATATATATATGTATATATAAGTATATATATATATATATATGATTAACATCAGCACTTTACTTTTGCTCAGACATCATTATTTCTTTGTCAGGTCGAAACGGTTTAGTCTCCAAGATAAATTTGTTTTTCTAATCGATTTGGAAGAAAAAAGAATACAAAATTATTTGATTTCATAAACGATTTTTACTTTTTTAAAATAGTGGAATAATGTGCACAATTTGCGGAATAAGTTCAGTTAACATTTTGATGTGTTGCAATACGCTTCCTTTATGTCTTTTGTGCCATTATTCTAAGATCAGCTTTAATTACGTTGTTAACAATTATGCAAAGAAAATCCAGTTGGATGCATTGATATAAAGTAGATTAAACTGGATGATATTATCTGACAGGACAGACTTATTTAGATATTGCTTGCTTAAGATTTGCAGAATATATGTAACATTGATGCGTAGATGGTTTCGTTTTTATATAGCCACTGATTCTTTACTATATGTCAAAGATGATGGTAATTCCGAGAAAGTTTGATTAAACAATGAAAAATTAGTCCTTAACGTTCTCTGTACGATCTCAGCTCTTCTTACAGCCATTAATCCATTTTTTAAATGTACCTGGTGCTGATGAAACTACGTCAGGCGACCTACTCCACAAGTTTGATTTTAATTGTAAAACATCACCAAGCAACAATGTATCTGCATTTAAGTAAAATGTATTGTAGTGTCTATGTATCAGTTATTTAGTCCATAATAGCTATATTTTAGAGAGTGTAATAGTATCTTTGCAAATTTGTTTTGAAACCACTATTCATTAAGTTTAGTTTGACTTAAAACATGTACTTGCTCCATATGCCGATATTACGCTTAGTGACTGTGTAGAAAAATGAGTATTTGAGTACTATATTTTAGATGTATGGACTATGTAGTCTGAAATACAGAATTCCTATCTTCTTATCTTATCTTCTATTTTATTTTAAGAATTTATTAAATACATGTATGGAGATATTTTGTCAAATAAAAACACAGAGATGAATCGATTTATCTTTGTATTTTTCTAATATATCTAACTAAAAAAAAATACAGAAATCTTATTTATCCTGTCGTGTACAGGATTATTATTTTGTGGCTGAGAATGTTTTAAAATGGCACAAGTTAAGTTTCCTATCTGGATGTTAAAGGCGGTTATAGCAATGTCCACTATAAACGGCTTCTTCTTGGTAGTCGTCAGCTGAGTTCTAAACATATTTATAAGAATTTATTTACCCGAGCAATTATGAACGTTTTTGCAGATATAAATAAGTAAATAGTTTAATGAAAAAGCTTAGTTGTTTAACAGGAAGCAAGAAAGAAATCCCTGACCTTACTGATACGCATATAAAGGTACATCACGCAGACCATAAACATAAACTGCTATGAAGTCATTAAAATGTCGAATTCTCTGACATCGATAAAGAAACGGAATAAAATTCATCGTACGGGTGTATTTACAACTGTTTAAATTCATGCCTTTATTTTACGAACTGATACCTAAATCCATCTATCAGTATCAGAGTCGTTTCCAGCTTTGAAACAGTCAAAATAACTCAATACTAATCGTCTAATTGTCTTTTGCGGTATCTGTTAAATGAAACCAAACATTATGATATTTCAAATTTTGACCATCAGTACCTATATTCAAAGTTCTTACTGTTAGCTAATACTGTTATTAATTAATGATTTCAAACTTTTATCAATGAATGTTGACCACAAAATGACGGTTGCCTTCGCACGCTTGCATAATTTTTCTTGCGTTTGCTACGCAACGAAAAGCAGACTTTCCAATACGTTGCGTCAAAGGGACATAATTCTGCAGGGGATATATAAGCACTTGTCAATATCTGTGCAAGGACATGACTGAGTTTCTGAGAGTCATGTCTGGATGTACTTAGTGTTCCACAGTTTGCGTACAATTTCTTTACTAAATTTTTCGCTGCGAATATCATTTAAGACAATGGGCAAAATTGGTAACTTTTATGTATTATTTTGCCGGGACTCACAAACCGTTTACTTCAGACTCCAAAACGCTCGAAAACACGTTTCACAGTCCTTTTGTTCAAGTCAAACAAAGTTCTCAGATTTTCATGGAGTAATAAGTTTCAGGATTTTATTACTTTTTATGTACAAAAATAATAAATCCGCAAGTTTAATTAAAAGCATTTGCCTAATCAACCACACAGCATGCATGCATTGCATTTCACGATCTTGTGATGTCCAATCAAGTATATATTACAACCTCTTCAAGTCATATCCCTATTAATGATCATTACATTAAAATATCGATATTTCTAATTTTGTCTATTAAATTCTATCAGAATAAAGAGTTACTTAACTTACGTATTCTCGTCAAAATGGACACCACCACTGAAATACGAGGTCAGTGAGCAAATGTACGTAAAATGATGCGACTAAATTTTAAAGTTTCGAATATGGAGACCATTACATGCCACGTGGTTTTTATCACCGGTAAAAAATAAACTGAAATTTAAGTTGGTATCTGTGTAACATCAAAGTCCCAAAGTTAATTATGAAACGCCAAATCGTTAAAAATATATGATCTGGAGAGATCGTAAGGTGACCAGAGCAATTGCTTGGTGAGTTAGAGAGATCGTAGGGCAAGCTTGAGAGATCGTATGGTTAGCTGGACAAATCATGAACCGGAGAGAACATATGATGAGCTGGAAAGTTCGTAGGACGAGCTGGATAGATCGTATGGTAAAATAGATTAATCGTTGAAAGAGCTGGAGAGGACGACTAGGAGAAGGTACGTAGGAGAGGAAAACCTGGAGTGATCGATAATTAGTTGCACAAGGGAATGAACTGATTAATAATTCTATCAAGAAAATAAATTAAAAGATTAAAATATTTTTAAAATTGCGTTCACTGAACCTGGCTAAAACTTAAATGACTTTAGCATTTCACATAAACATATTCAGCAATTTGGCACGCGTGTGTATTGTTGTTAATACAAATACAGTATGCTCCTTGCTTGAATTTATTGTGTACACATAATAATATTTTAGCATCTAACTTTCTCCAGCTCACCATATGATGTCTCAAGCTCGCATTGCAATTTGATTAACTCATCCTACGGTCACTAAAGTTCATCTTCAATCAATCAAGTTCATAGATAGTTTTTAAAGAATTGATGTTTTGTATAGGAAATCACAACGACCATGGTATTTATGTCAAAATGTAACCATACTTTCATTCTCTGGCACGTTTATTGACCATAGATATTACAGTGAGTTATTGAGCGGTGGGCAAGAATTCAACCAGTGACGTTCAGGTAACAGTATGTTAAGAATCCGTCGATTACTTCTCAAATCCGGCCCACTCTGGTGCGGAAAAAAACCCAACGTCTTTTAACTTTCTTAAGCTATACACGGGAGACGATTTCGTCTGCCCACTGGTTCATGAGCCTAGTAAATTCATATATTTCCAAACTCTGTCTTCGCCTGTGCCTATAGAATCAAATTTGAGCAGGTAATACTCAATTTCATCATGAGCAGCGAGTGACGCTATCAGCTCAGTTCTGGAAAAGAAATTTATCTGCACAACTATCCGGAAAAATACTTCGGTGGAGTCCTTGGCACACAGAAAGCCTCCCTTGATACACTACTACCATTTAGAGTTGCCTATAATTTCGACTAGATCAAAATGAAGGCTGATGATAGCCAATGGTACTGATTATACAATGATGTTACACAAAAATGATAGCAGATCATACCGGATGTTGATAGCGTATATAACGTTTTTAGAAAACAATAATGGTGATGGCAACAGATCCTGACAGGTTATATACTGATATTACACAAAAATGCTATCTAATTTAATATGTTATACAGTATAAACAATGGATCTGGACACTATCTTCGAAAACGTTTTGAAAGCGCATAAGTTGATGTAGAAGTCGGCAGAAATGTACTTATTTAAGGCAACAAAGATAAGTGGATCGGAGATGGCCTCAGTTCATGGTGTTTGTCCATTTTCATCGCCTGAAGACATAGGCTGAAAAACGCTTTGTAAGCAGCAGAATTACTGCCTTTTCTTTGAGGAACATTATTTGAGCCAGTGATCAAAAAATATTTGTGGTCATTACTGGCAAAAAGGTTACTGGAAACGACAATCTTCATAGAAATATAGACTGCTTCAGATAGAGTCCAAATGATTATATTGTCGTCGGCAAATAAATGTTTGTTTCTGGATTTTAAGTGTCACTTTAACACAGATGTCAGCATGCTGCCTGATTATTATTTGCCTCAAGTAATATCCGGTTTTGAATTCTCAGTCATAGCATCATAGGGTCTGCATGTAGACACAATTTTTTTTGAAAATGCTGTCTAATACAACTTGGATCTAATTCAGAATATGGTGAAACATTTCACAACCGAGATTATGGCATATATGAAAAGAATCCCATCATGATGGGTATCATTGGATTCTTTGGTGATTACGATGATTTGATTAACCTTGGTGAATCTACCGAAGCAGAATGGATCATTTTTTGTGAAGAAGGGTCTGCATTAAGAATATGGCTAAGTTATCAAAAGCGTCCAAAACCAACCTGACTGTGTATCTGTGACGATAGGTAATACCACCAAGACGTACTTGGAAGAAAAGCTTGTCTCCTTCTTGCCTTGAAAAGTTTTAAAAGTTACCTACAATTATAGTACTCGCAAGTCAGGCTAGGAACAATTAATTAAGAGCTTCGTATCAAAATTGCGACTAATGGTAGAGTACGACCGCACATACAATAATAAAGTAAAAGTTCCCATAGAAGACATTGGTTGTATGATACGGTAATTTGGATCGTTTAATAGTGCTTTAAACATTTTCAAGGACGCTCTCAAAATAATATTTATGAGACGTTAAAAGAACACCTGGATCACTGTGATTTTCACAAGGAAATTATAGTTGCAAGAGAGGTCCAGAAGCTTACTAAGAGAAGAATACAATAAGCTTGACTGGATACGATCTTTGTACGATTTGGTCATGGCACGTATAGACGTACCAAATTCTAATTCAGGCAAAATTTATTTTTATTTTTCACCGTCGTCTACTTGATTGCCAAAGCTTTTGTTTTGAAAGCTTTTGTTTTGCATAAATTTTCTCATATTTTGTAATGCATATGGGGCTTAGTTCTACGATGATGTTATCTACGGGTTTGAAGTGGCGCAGAATCCATGTATTGTTCTGAGGAAGTGCAAAAAGGTGTACTATTTTTTTGGTTGATAAGTTCCACTTTTGATCTGTGACCAAGAAATGATTTATAAAGGCACCTCCAGCGCAGTGCTTTGAATATTTTTTAAATATGCGTTGCTTAGCATCGCTCGGGTATATGTTTTTTTGAATGGCTTAATAGATTTCTATGATATTTTTCATTATATTAAGTACGTTTTGTTGATACTAGCATCATGCGTGTAAACTACAGGAATGTTTCCTACATGTATAATACTTTTTATGGAGGTGTCAAGTTTTCTTCCATTCCTGTCACGTGTTTGCATGAATGTCTCTGGGAAAACATTATGTTTTTTCATCAGTGATGCACTGTACCAAGAAATTCTTGTGCCAGGATCAACTTGTAGCAACTGTGGCCATCGTAATGGTCCTCTTTGATAATTTTGACGCAGATGCAACTTCAGATGTTCTTTTTGTTGATAATGGTTCCGCTTCTTTATAACTACTTGCGACATCAACGACAGTTAACGCGTATTTGTATGTGCGTGATTGACATTAAAAATATCTGCCTGATGAACTTCATTGGGAACGCTGACATCAAAATACGCGTACTGAATTTTTTAGGTGGACGTAGATAGATTTTCCATATTGCCTGTCGTGCTAACCACGCTGCAGCAACAGCACGTGAGACTTTTGCTGCTTCAGCAAGTTTACTAATAGCTGCTCTGCCCTTCCAATATCCCCTTGGGCTATAATAAATGGACTCCATTATAATAGTTATATAATTAATTACCCAGCCCCTAGCATTATCATTACCTTTCATTGCAGATTTTACTAGAAAACTAGCGAGTTTTTCTCTGAGAGATTTATCAGGTACAGAATTTAACGCATGAATCAATTTCACATCTGCGAGATGCCGTTGTTGTAAATCTTTGCTTTTATACAAACATGGCCATCATGACACGCTTGATCAATGTTGTTTTTGGATACTGTCCTATCTTGGTTGATCTCGTTGGTCAAGTCGGATATCAAGTCGATGTTCCAGGATCACAGTAATTGTATCCTGGTAAGTGTTTTTCTCCGGGATACTTTGCACACGGAGCCCCTGGTAATCTTCCCAACGAAGCAGCGATATCACCTCCTGTTTTGTGCTAGACGAAATAATTTGTATTTTTTGTGCCACACATTTCACACTTACCTGTCAGTGCGCGTTTTTTATTTTTAGTTATTACTGTTGTTAATCCAGCGGTGGGGGTGGGTGCCTTGCATCGAACACAATATAGATTCATATTATTTATTATTATGGATATAATTGACTTTTCGGCGACACGAATTTAAGCCAGTGAGCATCACCCAGCGCTACCGAATCTCTATTAGAATGATAATAATTGGACCATCTGCTTTTGGTAAGACGCAATTATTGCTTAATCTGATAATGAGATGGCTCAGGTGGGATAAATTGTATTTAGTAGCACCATCTGTAGATGATCAGCGATGCTATGAAGTACTTAAAGATTTTAATGAAAATGCAAATCCTTATCAGAAACTGCTATGAGTTCATTTAACGGAGTTGATCATACGCTGCAAAATATTTATTATACATGGTGTTCAGGGGATCAAAGTGGAGACATGAACAGAATTAAAAAATTTCTTTGCACACGCGCAAGCTACAAGCTACTCCGTTTGGTTTTATAACAATAAATTTGCATAATCCGAGGTGGAGATATTGTAACGGACTTGATACAATATTTGGATAAAAACCACAGCAGCAGAGGGGGTGGACTGACAAAAAATGAGTGTGAGACGCGCAAACAAAACACGCCTAAAATTTGAAAAAAAAATATGTCAACGAACGAGTAACAAAAACGAACTAACCCCGTCGATTTTGTTATTGTGACCTTTTAACCGCAACAACGAAATGTGTTCGGTTAGCGGATTCGGTTTAGCGTTATAGACCTTATTTTTTTAACCCTTCGTAGGAACCTTTATTTTTTGCTAACGGACCCTCGGAAAAAGTTATAGGGTCCACCCTCTCTGCTGCTCCATGTGGTTGAATATAATTTCCTCGTTTGCGAATCACTTGCTATTTGCTTGATAAAGTGTCAGTTATTTGTTAGTCGTAAGTCTTCTGTTGTCTTGTGCATTCCTAATTATTTATGGATAAGAAAGATTTCCTTGATTTGTTTCGCTTGAAGATATTAGCGTTAACGACGTTGTTGTTGCCTCAGAACGCATGTAACATAATTCAGTCTAGGCGTGCTGTCCCATTTCCATTCAGATGACAGCAAACGCGTGACCTCGCTATATATATATAGATATATATATATATATATATATATATATATATATATATATATATATATATATATATATATATATATATATATATATATATATATATATATATATATATATATATATATCAGGAGTGATAATGCAATAAATAGTATAGTGACTACTACTGTTGCTGTAGCAGGTATTCTTCTGGAAGAGAAGGACTTCAATTTACCTTTGGCGGTAGTATCATATTCACCTCCTTCTCCATTATTAATACTGTATGATGATTCCAGACAGAGTGTTTTTGCTAAGTCAGAAAGAAGTGTTTGTCAAAGAACAACAGCAGCAGCAACAACAACGACGACGACAACAACAACAAAGGAAACGAGAAAGCATCAACAATAAGAGAAAGAGAATAGGAAAGCTTTAAACAGTGAGAAGAAGGAAGAGAATGAAAACAAAATGGTGAGTCTGTTATGAAACATTTTGGCACAGTTTATACCAACTGAGAGAAATGTATGCAGACTTCTTTAGTTCAACCGATGAGAACTTGACCTTCACGATCCAAGTCTTCTAAATAGTCTATGATTGCATCGAATACCAATACGGAGGTGCCACCAGCAGCAGTTACTACTACTACCACAACCACAACAACAGGAGGAGATCTTAGTCTTGGAAAAAGATAAGGCAGCTACAACTGAAGAATCCAAGTCCATGAATTTTAAAACACAATGGCCACTTTGCATAGCCACATACATCTCCTAGAAAAGAGATACTACTCAGAGATTGACTAATCAAATAAATCTTAAATCCCCGTAAGATAATATGTGCAGGTGTGTGAGTGTGTGAAGATCTTGTCCATACTAAAAAAAATAGGAAAGAAACACCCACGTTTCAGAATCACAGTGAAATGTCATGTCACATCACAAAACTCCATTTTCTTCTCTCTTTCATTGTCCTTCTCGTTCGAATTTCTTCACAGGTATGGGTTCTTCCTCTTTTACCTGTTTTGTCTATTTGTCTCGAATTCTTGAATTTCTTTACGAGTATGGATCCCTATTTTTGGTCTGCTGCTTCTGAAGAAATCACTTTCACCTTGTTCTCTTTTTTGGTGGGTAGAGGATGCTGACTACAAACGCCCTTTTCTCCTGACAATGATAAAATAGGTACCTAACGTAGAATGTTTCTCGGTGCTTATCACCATAACAAAGCGCACAAACAAATTTAGTTGTTAGCCGGGGAAAAACATCTCTAAAGTATACATGCCTGTTATCTATTGACGGATATTTTCTTAATTGGTGCAATTAAGTACAGAACCAATTTCTTTTTAAAACTTAAACTACCGTATATGCTCGCCTAAAAGTTTACTTCTTATTTTGCTGAAAATTCAGTGCATCATTTAGAGTATGGATCGTGTTATAACATGCCAAAAGTTGATACATCAAGGAGTATTATTAGAAATTCTACATGTTTTTATTACGTAAAAATGTATTTTGTTAGGTTGTCATGTCACTATTTACGTCCAAAAATGCATATATGGTAGGCACTGTGTTTGTGTGTTTTATTACGGTATTCAGTAAGCAATACTTGTATCTACATTTACTTGGATTTTTTAATACTTTGAATATATTCCATTATATATTATTCACTGCAAAGTGAAGTGTCCATCAATGTTGTTCATCCTTGGATGTTTACCACTAGGCATATTTCCTTCATTTTAATGCAGATCCGACTAACTTATATTTGTTATATTTTGTGTTTTGCTGCATAAACACTTTTTGTGTTTCATGCAATAAAATGTTGATTTGAATTTGTCTTTTTCATAAGCCAGATCTAATTCACAAGTAATAGCTCCGAAGTTATCTCATTTTCCCTACCTACCTACCTGCCTACCTACCTACTTACCTACCTATCTATCTATCTTGGTTTATTTATTTTTCATCCCTTACAGACTGATTTGATTTGCAAATTACACCTCTTAGTATGTGGTGTTGAGTTGTTATAAATTAAAGTATCTAAAAGGGCTGTAAATATAAAAAAAAAAAATTTCTAAGGCCAATACGTTGTTACCTTATTCAAGGTATCTTTTTTGCAATGATCAAAGAAAAGCAATCTAAAACCCGCCATGCCTATTCACAAGTTAGAAGTAGTATCTACTGATATAAGGAACTTTAAACACGTAACACGAAAACTTTAAATCTCCGAACCTCAACGTTTTTGGACTTGCTTTAACATGGGTACATTTTGACTTGGTTACGTTTTGACTTGGGTAAGGGTACGTTTTGGCTTGGGTCCATTTTAACTTGGGTACGTTTTGGCTTGGATATGTTTTGACTTGAGTACGTTTAGACTTGGGTACGTTTTGGCTTGAGGACGTTTCGTATGAGTACGTTTTCATAAGCTTTGTTCTTTAGCCTATTTAGTCACTGGAGAGCAGCTTGGCTGAAATCGAAACTAAATCTGTACAACTAGTGACGTCGCTGTCGAAATACAACACTGATGTAAGTTTGACTAACATCTGTAATAATATTTTCTGTTTGGGGTAAATATTTTATTTGTAAATAGTTCATTTTCTTTTTGAGTCCTGTTACTTTGACAAATAAAATGTGGCTGGTGAAAGTGAAAGTCAGCGAGAACATTCAATTTACAGTAATTTGATACTTCAGTAAAAAAATGAAAATGAATAAAATGAAATACATCACGGCATTTAAATCGTATATACAATATCGGGAATGAAATCGAACCAAAAATGGAAAAAAGGTTGTTTTTTTTTTTTTACAACTATGTGGCATTCCCGAAGAATAAAAGAATAATTACATAAGGAAATAACCAGTAGCCACTGTTGTTGTTGTTTTTATTTTTGTTTTATTTTTTTTTTCTTCAATTCTTGACCGTAAAATTCTTAAATAAGAGCACGTCTTCTTTATTTTTATTTTGTGTTTATTAGAAATATTAGCATAAATTATTACAGTCATCTGACAGTTTGATGTAAGTTCAATATATATTAAAACTGTAGAAATGAAGAACACTTCTCTTTGAAAGGTCTTCAATTGTATCAGAGTATCAGATTTTTGAGGTATCATGTGTTAACTCGATACCTTAAAAATTGATCTGTTAATCATTAGTAGTGCAAAACTGACATCATGGGCCAAACATTGAAAACCTGGATATAGAAAACTAACACTACATTTGAAAAGTGAATACTCAGAACTAGAAATTGGAAGTTCCGGGAGTAAACAATGGCACAGACAAGCAATATTTTGATGTATAGAATCAGTGGATTGGATTGGGGTCCCTTCAATAAATTTCTTATAAAATTTCCTGATTTTTCCACACCACACTTGTTGCTCAGTGCATATGTTACAGCTACTTACTACAGAAAGTTCTGATGGGTCTTGTTCTATAAAGGAATTAGTGGTGTATTAGTGATGGTGAGAATTATGGGGAGATGCGGCAATGGGATCAATATTTTGTTTTCTTTCATAATATTGTTTCTTTCCATCCTTGTCTAAATGTTTGTGGTTGGAGGAAATACATTATTTTCTTGACACAATTATATTCATCCATCCATCCATCCATACTGTTAGAGATAAAGAATACGCATCCTTGCATATCATTCTTATTGGTTGGATGAGATACATGTATTATTCTGAAGAGTGGTCATTATTCACAATAAACCCCAAGTGTATATTGGTATTAACATCAGGGCTGATAAATTAGCTGACTGCTAATTATCATGTCCCTTTAATGTGAAGTATGTAAGTGTAAACCAAACATTATATGAAAGCAGACAATACTCACGATAAACAGCATAGCCCTAATTTTTCATGATTTGTCAGTAACTGTATGTAGTGATTGAATTCAGCAAGGTATGCACATTGACACAGTATAGAAAGGCTGATAACTTACAATTTTGCCAAAACACTGTTAAATTATTTTATAAAAATTTATCTTTCACACAGCAAGCTTTAATTGTGAAAGGTTTCGGTGCACAACTTACCAGTATATTCCTAGTAATTCAATGCCACTTTTCTTGCACATCTTCAGAATTTAACTTCAAGCTTTAAAACTTGACAAACAATAACTAGCAAGACTTTTGATGAACAATTGCATTTATTGTTTGATATTTTATTCAGCTTTTGAAATTAAATTTGTGTTCAAGTTTTTTATTTTTATAACTTCAATATTCATATGAGGGAAAACTACTGAAATAAATATTTTGAGAAAAGTTTGCCTGGTAAGATCTAAGATCTGTAGGACTGTTGAAAAAATACAGCATATCCAAAAAAAAATTACGAAAAATTAAAGGGTACGAAAAAATACATGAAATGCATGAGGATGAATGCTACTATTCTGCCTGTTGAGACTCAGATTTCATTAGATAATTTCAACTTTATCAAAGATTATGTATTGCATAATAAAAAAATTAATTTATTATTTATTCACAATAATTTCTTACACTATTATAGAAATTGTGATGTTTCAATGTCCATCTTTGGGCAATTGTTTTCATATCCTTGTGTCCATCACGTGGTTAATTTGTCCACCTACAGACATCAGCAAAATATGATATTGCAGAAGAAATACTGGTCACAAAAGATAACACATTTTTTGGATCCCATGTTCAGGATTAAATGGGTCAAGGGTTAGTCCAAGGAGGAAGACTCAAAAGTCTCATCGTCATCAGGGATCTTGAATTTAGCTCGTAATTGAGCTTACTTTGTAACAGATGAGTGAGGTAGCCATTATATCTTGGTATGATTTGTTTGCGAGATGAGTACATGAGTATGAAGATTTTGTGTCCAGGATGAATCTCCCAGGAATTAATGTAAGTGTCTGGTTAGGTGTCAAAGTTAAGACATCCACATAGACAGATGAAGATGAGAAAAACATGCAGACCCTGGCCGGATAGTGAGGTTACTGTTTAATGGATGTGACCTTCACCATAGAGTTTTCACTGTCTTTGTGATAACTGTCATTTCTAGTTTCAAAAACTCCATATTTTTCCTATTAACTTGTAGATGTCACACTATATTTTGCAGGTGGGAAATGGACATTGAAATCATTGGTATCATTGTGGATAGTGGTGTAGAGGATTTGTAGATAGAAGAGCTAGATGAAATTCAATAAGTGCTGATTCAGCAACTACAATGGCGTCATATTATCTGAAACAGTTATCTCCAAAACAGATATGGGAAGAAGAAATCAAGCCTGCAAAGATTTTGGTTGTGAAGGTAAAATCCCTCTATGATATTTTCTTGTGGAAGCATGCATAAAGGACAAGATATGGTCTCCTTTCTACTCTTTTTACTACTTTTTTCATAACAAATATTGAAAGATTTTGCATATGAATAACTCACTCCATGCATATCAGTTGTGACCTTTTATACAAAGATATTGGTAAATGAGGACATTTATTTCAGTCGTCTGATTCAGTGCTGGATTTAGACAGAGATAGACCTGGCATATGTATCCTCTAAAATTTCTAGAGGTATTGGTCATGGTGGGCCATGACACAGGTTGATTGCCAATTGACCCCAACTGCATTGATGGGGGAGGGCATGGTACCTCCACCAACTAGCCTTTAAAATGCACAAAATTGATATACCCAGAGATATAACTGCAACAAAATATTTAGGTCTTGAGATTTTTACAAGATTTTACAAAAATTTCTGCATTTGCGCAACACATATCTGTGTACTTTCCCATAATATTTATAGAAAGTAAAGGAAAAATAAGGGACCTGAAAACTTTAACAATTCTATAACTCATGACCTTGGGTTCTTATGTACCTTTCTGAGCAAGACCTAGCCTTACTGACTGGTTTACTGACTACTTTAACAATTGGTTTACTGACCGCCTTGTCGATTGGTTTTAACTGACTGCCTTACTGAATTTAATTTCTTTTTTGTTGTCAAAAAGTGATAATTTAAAGCAATATTTAAGATGGAGAACAGTGGCAGAGCGTGGTCTAACCTTGTCATTATTCAGAAGATTCATTGTTATTTAGTTTAAGTCAGTTTGATTTACCATTTGTGTGTGTGTGTGTGATTTGGATTTTTAGTGTAGGTTTATCAATTTTTCAATCATATTACTATGATGTCTGCAGTGTGACAGCTTATAATGATGTCTAGCAGGGGGGCATCATGCCACAGATGTGTAACATCATGTCCCACCCAGTCACATTGTCCTCACACCAGGCCAACCAGTCCTAACACTAACCTCATAATGCTGAACACCTAGTGAGGCAGCTGTTACTACCATTTTTATGTCTTTGGTATGACTCAGCCAGGGTTCAAACCTGCAACCTCCCACATCTGAGGCAGATGCTCTAACCACTAGGCCACCAGAGCGGTCTGATTTACCATTTGAAGCTTGAACCATTGACAACAAAATTTGGTATAAAATAGGAGAGCATTCCCATTTCTTTCAGATAGTAAGTAAAATGCAGTTCTGTAATATAGATTATGTAGCTCAAGGCACATACAGAATGGCTTTTGTTTAAACTTGTTCAGTGTGACATTGTAATTTAAACTTAGTAAACATGTAGTAAATAATAATGACTTTTGGGATGAACTGGAGGCAGTGACAACATTTGTTTAATTTATTATGCATAAACCTGCAGTCTTTGATTCCTGTTCACTACAAACAGATATATATATATATGAGTGTGTGTTTTGGATTTTAATGAAGCTTTAAAATTTTTTAGACATATCACTACAATTTCAGCAGTGTGACAGTTCATGGTAATGTGTAGCACTGGGGCATCATCAGTAGACTGACCAGTCCTAACACTAACCTCTTAATGCTGAGCACCTCCTGCATTCAAGGCATACGCTCTAACCACTAGGCCACCAAATGTATGTATGTATGTATATATATATATACACCACTCCCTCGATAACTCGCGCCCTGATAACTTGCGAACCCGCTTATAATGCGGGGTCAGGCATGGATCCCATTTTTTTAAACCAGAAAATACACCAAAAATAGATCCCTATTTTATGAACTTGAAGGATATCGCGATCAAAATTAGTTATGAAAACTTTGATATATCACTCGTTTTATCGTCAAAAACGGTAGATAGGACCTGGAAATTGTAATCAACATTATGAAATACCAACTTTAAAAATAAGTCATACAATTTTTTTACATTTTCTTTCCAAACGACATTCCTAGTACACCGCAATTAACGATATGCAAGGAAATTTTGATCGCTGAAAATGTCACTTACGCCAAGTGGAGGCAGTACTTTAATAAATAAATACAAATTAAATAATTTTTTTTATCAATTCAAATTTGTGTTCTAGTTCTATCTTCTAGTTCCTTTTAAGTGTAATCATCGTAAATGCAATTTGTTCTCTTGTAATTAAACGTAAAATGTGTCAATCTACCGTAACAGCTATGTCTGCGAGCATTTCTCTGAGAATCTAATTAGGTGCCGACCGTGTTTTGATAACTGACTTGCGGAAGTAATTGTTGCATTGTTGCACTGAATTAATAGCCGGCCTCCTTTGTATTATCATGTTAATTATGTCTTTTGAATCAAATAATGTAGGTAAAATAAAATAAAAGTTAAAAGGCACAAAAATCCTACAAACTTAAAATCTAGCTGTCCCAGTCGTATGTCGGGTGAACTCACTTCAGTTGATCAATTGAACCCTGTTATAAATGTTATTATGTATGTAACATAAACTACCTTAAATTAACCGACTCATTGGTAACTGTGATCAAAAATAGCACAGCAACCAAGTGAAAAGAATACTTCGTAAAATAAAGAGCTTGGTTTCACAGATACGGACCGTTGTAGTTTCAGAGAATTCTTGAACTGGCACTTTTAAATATCCTCAAGAATGATAAAAAGTTTTATTATTACTTCCAGTGAAATCATGATATCAATACTGTACTAATGGAACAGCACAAAAATTGAGATTTGACGTAGACGATTGTCTCACGAAACAAATTTCACTTGTTTTTGAACAAAAGGAATCTTGTTTGGTGGTGTATCAACATTTAGTCTAGTTCCCACTCTTTTGACTCCCAGTTTGGCAGCATACAATGGCATACCACTTCGTGAACCAGACTCTTCAAGAAAACAAAAAGCAGTGACATACTACACAGATGTTTTCATGTGCACGTAATGGTTGTTGAAACCAGATGGAATGATCTTTCACATGTTGGACATTTTGAAAATAAATGTTATTTAAACAGAATAATGAACAACTTCATTAGGAAAAACACGTTTAAAAATTATTATCTACATGAATGTAAAATGAGGATTCAGTCATTAAACAGTGAAGTTCCATAACCCCGACCCCCCCAGCTGTTTTCTTGATGTCCAAGCGATTTTTTTTTTCAATTTTTGGAGGTCCCTCGGTAACTCACACCCTCGCTTATAGTGCAGTCTATGTTAGTGGACCCTGTTGTGCGCTAGTTATCGAGGGAGTGGTGTGTGTGTGTGTATATATATATATATATATATATATATATATATATATATATATATATATATATATATATTTTAATTGAACATGAAAGTTCTTAACTTTTTATAGGACAAAAACTGCACATGTGTAAACACGTTACATTAGAAAATGATAAAAAGTCATAGCATATATAACTAAGAATACTGTGGATGTTTTCGTACCAGTTATCAAAAGTGTACATATCTTTTGATTTACTTTCTTTTTATAGAATATATCTTCGACCATAACGGAGGAGACTTTACAGAATTACTTGGAGGTTGTGACAGGGGAAGACCTTACTTCATTGTATTATTATCCAGCTGTGACCAGCATTTGCTTAGCTGTTTTCAAGAATGAAGTAGCAGGTGTGTATTTCTCAAGACTAAAAAATTCAGGGGGCAATAACTCAGGTAGATATGAAAGTTCATCATATCATAGGCAATGATTAGCTAAATTCATTACTACTGTTATTTAGATACATTGATATATTATTAATTGTATAATTGTTAAATTTGTTCATACTTTTGAATTAGTTAAGCATTTTCATTTCATGATTTAAGACCTGGAAGAAGTCCAGAAGAAAGCTAAAAAAAGACCACTTGAGAAGACAATATTGGAGTTACTTCCCCTTGGTGGTATGAGTGGTCTTCTTTTGTCGAATATATCAGGACCTGTTGGAGATGATGGGCTAACTTTATACTTTGAGAGTAGAAAATGTGGAAGCCAAGGTGCAAATGTAAAGGACTGTAACCAGTTGATGGATTTGAATATTGCTGTCATAAAGATAAATGCTTCTCCAGAGGGTGAGTGAATCTATCTATCTATCTATCTATCTATCTATCTATCTATCTATCTATCTGTCTGTCTGTCTGTCTGTCTGTGGATCTTACAATTTTTCATTTTGTACCTGTGAGGTATGTACTTAATTTTAAAGTCTTTGTTGATGGAAATTTCCCCTGAACAAAGTGTCAAAAAGCCAAGATTTGTCTTAGGTGATTTGAAATGGACAGTGCTAGATTACCTATTAAGCACAACAAGCATGTGCTTAGGGCACCAGCCCAACATGGGCACCAGAAAAAATTCAAATTATTTGATAATTATATATGACCATTTTAATCTGCATGTATGAGTATTTTGATTTGTAATGATGGCATTTTAACTCTTAATATTGCTTTTTTTTAGTTTCACACTTTCACATTTTGTTGTGGGGGGTGTGGCACCATAATATTTTCAGTGCTTAGGGCCCAGGAAGGCTTTAATCCGGTACTGGAACTGGCGTATGGATCCATGTGTTTGGGATAAAGTACAGCTGTAATAAGTTGGGAACATATTTACAGGAGCAAATACCTTAAGTTGGGAAATTTTGAAATAGTTTCATTGTAAAGAAGGCTGTTTATTAGCTCATGAAAGCTTCTAGTAATGACCCCTATTATTATTACTACTTGTAGTATATGTGTGGCTCTCACAGCAAGATACTCCAAGGCTCTCATTCATTTCACACCTAAAATATGGTGCTCTTTGGTTTCTCTTGAATATGAGAAACCAGTGTAATGCTAGTGTATCTCAGGTGTAATACTAGCTTATCTCAGGGGTAATACAAGCACATGTTAGGCATACACAGATGTGAATTATTTAAATTAGTTTGTCTCTATTTAAATACATAATGTAATAAGGTATTTTACAGGTGTAAATCACAGGCGTAAAACATATCAAAGTACAGGCATATATTACAGGTATAAACCATACCAAAGTACTGGTGTATGTTAAAGACATAACTCACAGACGTAAACCATACCAAGGTACAGGCATATATTACAGATATAACTCACATGCATAAACCATACCAGAGTAAAGGTGTATATTACAGGCATAAATAATTCCAAAGTATAGGCATATATTACAGGCATAAAAAGCTAACTCAAAATAACAGGTGTTAAACATTGGCATAAATCAAACCCTAAGAACAGGCGTATTTTATACATTTCAAACACAAGCATATTATGCAAGAGGCATATTATTTGAAAAATGTACACACAGCTAATTTACTCATGAAACAATGAACACAGACAAAATAGATGAACAATGTAATTGATTTTAATAACCTCATAACACAAATACAGTTGTTGGCAGAATCATTCATAGCAATATGGCCATGTTAACTGCCTTTGTCTGCTGAACAAAGTTATATTTAATTGTGATTCTGCACTCATCATGTTTTGTCTACATTTTGTTCTCAAATAACTAACGGTTTCAGTCACAGCATCATTCAAATCTGTCATCGATGGGTTTGGTAGTCCACATTTACTACACCATGCATTCACATAGTCTGAAATAAAGATATATGTGGTAAGAAAATGAGTTTAATTCATTTAATGAAGAATGTAAAAATATTAAATTTTACTTTATATATTTGATTTCAGTCTGCAGGGTATACATTATGAAAATTCATGGTTTGTTGTTTAGTGGCACAGTACATGTGTTATTCGCTATATCATGTCAAGGAAATGGGAGCTAAATACCTTTCCCAAGGATACACCAAGGCAGCTGACCTATTTAGGTACTGAACCTGTGATTCCTGGATTACATCAATGACACTACAACCAAGCTACAGTAGTGCACTTTTCAAAACTAAGTCATATTTTAGTATATCAATTCTAACAAATTTTAAATTAAAAAGTTTTGGGCTTTGGTGGTTTCACAGCACAACAACATGTTTAATGCTATATTATGCTGAAGGAAAAGAAAGTGCCTTGGTCAAGGACACATACTGTAGGTGATGCAGTGAATGTGAATCAAACTCCCACCCTGATGTCACAGGTCAAGCATCTTAACCAATAAGACATCATGGTTCAGAAAGATGGAACATAATCAGTTAAATCAAATTATTTCTTTGAATATTATTAACATAAGCAGAGAAAGTATATATTACTGAAATATCATCTTCATGCATTACATATATTTCCTGCCAAAAATGATTCATTGAATATGAAATATTTCTAATAAAAACAAAAACATATTATACAAACAGAACTTGAAAACAAAACTTTTAGATATTATGGATAAAGATGGTCATCAATTATTGATCTTGTCTTTACATGCTGATATCCATGTTTTGTCTAATCCTTGACATTAGGAAAGGACCATTTCATTGTCAGTAAACACCAATGGCAGCAACTTTCTCATGAGGGCATATCATGAAAGGCTTATTTTCTTGACATGGTTCATTAGACATGCTTCAATCTGTTACTGTCCACCATGGCATCATAAGAACTCAAGAGTTTTGTTTTATGAAAATGTCACAGAATTGTGTGAAAGTATTAATGGCAACCTTTTAGAAATAACTGATCAAACTTAAAAAGTATGTTGTATTATTTTACAAACTATTCTACATAGGTTAGAGATATGATCACTTAGGCAACAAATAATATCGAGATATTTTACATTTTCAAATATTTTAGCGGTATTTTTGAATACAAAATATTGGAAGTAGGCCACGGTGACCAAGATTTGGTGAGTTATGCATTTTTCATCCCATGATGCTCCCAGTTGTAGAAATGTGCTTTAAATTAAGGTGATTAGTGTTGCAGGCTACATTTTATGAGTTATCAATGAAATTTTTACAAGTAAGTGAAAGGGCCTTGTTGTAGTTCTACAGAAATAAGCAAAGTATATGTACATGATTGGGCAGTGATGTGTACATCAGCATATTTAAATAGTGGAGATTTGTGTGCTTCATGGGAGCAATATTCTTGTGCTTAAAATGCATCATTTGCATACATTTTATGTAAAGATGGGGACCCATGGTGGCCGAAGGGTCTAAAGCACTTGCCTTTACCAATTGCTGACACTGCACCTCTGTCTCCAAAAGGTTTTTGAATCTCTGGCTCAGCCAATGTGGGTATATGAGAAAGCTTTCCAGTATCTTCCCGTGGGTTGGTGGTCCTTACCAGGGTTTCCCAGGTTTTATGTTCATCAGTAATACTGGCTGCCACATTTAGCCTATCTTGTTCTGAGAAACCCAAAACAAAAGACAAAATGTACTTAATAATATATTATGTAAGAATAACAATATTATTACACAAACTTTTCTGGAGTGCTTCATTTAAGTGTTTCATCCCTCAGGTTTGAAGGCTACTGCAAACATTAATGCTAAGTTAAATGTTTGTTATCACTATGTTATGTTACAGTATGGACAAAGATGAGATATAAATGACCACTTACATGTGCTATTTTAGATGAACAAACATAGTGTAACCCTGCCTGCATCAGAAAGTGGGGACAAAGATAGTAGATACTTGCTGATATTTCACTCCTCATTATCATTCTACTTACTTACTAAAGTCCCCAAAGCTGGTGATTCCTGTGTAGCCAGCTTTTGTGGTGACCTTCTTGGTGATGAATAAGGGGGTACTGGCTATTGTCCACACTATTGGTGTTGGTGGCGGCAGAAGTAGCTTCAGGTTGCTGCTTCTCATGGTTGCAGGCGACTGTGTGAGTTATCATTTGGCTACTGATCATTTGGTCATAATTGCTGGGGTCCTGATTCAGGCTGACATCTTCATAGTTCCTTTCCAACATGGCATCATGGGCTTTCCTTGCCTGTGATACTGCAGATGGGACATTTCCATTGGGCATGTTTTGGGTGTTTTGTGAGGGTTTATGAAGAGATGAGGAGCTTCTAGTTTATAGTATGTTGGTTCCTCCTCTTGATATTATTTTCCCATGGAGTTGCTGTATACAGTTACCTTGAATATTATGAACCTTGAAATAAAAAATTGAATAAATTGGTTTATTCCATCAAATAATCATATATATATGGAAATATCTTTTTTAAACACATTTTTAAAATCCTTATAAAGAATGACTAATCTGTGTAATTTTCTGTTTACAGGTCAAAGTAATTCGTATTATATATATATATATATATATATATATATATATATATATATATATATATATATATATATATGAGAGAACACATTTTTCAATTCTAAAGATGATCTTGATGAAATAAGTTTCAATCATTCTATATGAAATAGTGATTTTGTTCAATAGGCACAAGAATTTATTGTTGAATGCTTTATCATTTTACTGTAACATGTATCCATTGAAATGGATCACAAAACATAAATATACCAACAACCTTGCTGAGAAAAGAAAGAAACTTGTATTATACCAAAAGAAGGAAGTGGTTACTGTCTAATCTATCTTGCTATGTACACTCCATTTGACTGATAAACTGGTAAGTTGCATCATCTCTGATAGCTCTTATGGTAGCGCACTTGTTTCAGAGTAGAGTGGTCCAAGTGTTTGAAATAAAAATGCCAAGTGTTTGAAATAAAAATATGTAAAATTTATATTATCACTTTTTAATAATATTTGCCCATGTATTTGTTTTCATGTTTGAAGAGTAAATCAATGTTGCATATTTAAATACAAAGATCTGTTACTGATTTTTATGTCTATCTATATATTTTCTTCCATCTGTTTTTAATAATTTTCATTCACACATGCAACATTTATTTTTGAGTATTTGTTGATCATAATTTCATATCTCTTCATATATTATGGTTAATGTATGTATCAAATCCTAACTTTGAATACTTACCAATTATTAGATTTTTGCCATGACTGTGGATTGGGTTGTTGGGATGGTGGAACAAAAACTCATCGGCATATTCAAACATTTAATGGTTTAAATACATTTCAGCATTCAGTTGTCTTTGTAAATCATTATTAAAAAGATTGATGCATATACACAAAGACACTAGCTGTGCAAGAGATTATTTGAGACTTCTCAGTGGACTGGAATAAAACAAAGTTCTGATACAAACCTCATTTTTTCTGTGAAAGCTCTATTTAGGCTTCATCCACAGCATGCAGATTTTCAAAGTTCAAAATCACGTCTCATCTACCATTCTGCAGTTTTCTAAGTTCCAAAATATGCCTTAACTAGTTAATTCCAGTTTGGTAAGTTCCAAAATATGCCTTAACTAGTTAATTCCAGTTAGTTAAGTCCCAAAATAAGCTTTAACTAGTTAATTCCAGTTGCTAGGTTTCAAAATACTACTTTTCTTGCCATTAAGCTAGCGCTTGAATATACCTGTAATTTTCACATGTCTTAGACAAAAGACGCCCATATTTCCTACTAGTATTATGCTTCTGGGTCTTGTACACCTGTAAAATTCACTTTGCGCCTTTAAATTGGGTGTATTACAACATTTTTATTGCTCCTGTATGGGTTGTTGTTGTTGTAGGGTTTAACACCATTTTTCAGCACAAGATAGGCTATACATGGTGGCCAGTATTAATGGTGGAGGAAGAACCCAGGAAAACTCCGGAAAGAACCACCGACCCATGAGAAGCTACTGGCAAGCTTTCTCACATACCCACATTGGCCGAATCCAAGACTCGAATCCACACAGACAGAGGTGAGATGGCAGTGATCCGTAACGGAGAGCGCTTTAGACCACTTGGCCACTTGGGACCCCCTCCTGTACAGGTGCAATATGCCCATACTTTTTGTACAGGTTTTTCCAAGACCAGTCTTAACAATCTTTTCATGCTAAATGTCACTGAAATTATGCTTAATTTATCTGCATTAACTGGTTATCTAATTGACAAATGTATTTTGTCTGAATCAGATATTTGGTGGAATTCATTTATATGAACCCTGATTGGTGAAATATGTTGAAAGAAAAGTATGTTTATGCAAGAAAGAATGAATGAAATACTTATATTGTTTCATACCTAAATTAACTTAAAAAGTCACTAAATTAAAATTTGTTACATGCAAGATACCTTCTTTGCGTAAAGCCTCTTAGTGCTGGAATGGGATGTAATTTTGTTATGTCATCAATACAGTAGTACAAAGGGAACATATTGCTTTGCTGTCTGTCTGTATGTCTGCATGTCCATAAATCTATGCATACATTGCAATTCCATTTTAATGTACTATTCCAAAAACTTTTAAATTTAGAGACAGAAATTTTACATAGATGATAGTCATTAATAGATGACTTGTTTAGATTTTTTAATATTTTAGGCCTTTTTAAATTTTTAGGGACTTGTACTTTTTTGACAAAAAACTTGTTAGCAGGTTTAAGCAAAAATCATTTGAGGCAGACATATGAATTTCGATATGCATTTTTGTATGCATATGTAGATGACCTGTTTAGATTTTCGTAGCATTAGAGCAAATTTTCAAATGGATTAAATTGTGAAAATTTTGCACTGAAACATATTGCTTGTTCTGCATATAGGTTTTACAAACATAATTATGGCTATTTGTATGGAGCCATAGCTGTATAGTTTCAATTGGCAATTTGAATAGATGAAAGTTTGTATTGACTATACTTTTTCATACACTAATTTTGTGTACACCCACAATTCATAGAAATCATAATTATTTTTTTTATACTTTAACATTGTATATAGTGAATATTTTCTGAAATAAAAACTCTAAATTTTGTTCTTGAGGTAAAAGTTTTAAATAATAAAAATCATGCACAAAATAACATACAGTCAACTATTTTATGTTCTAATTTATATTGTTAATTCCACTCTGAGAGATGAAAATTACAGACATGATTTTGTACCTTTTTTCCATGTAGTTTTCACGAAGATTGTTAATAAGATAGACCATCAGACTGCTGGTGTTACGTTTGCAGTAGAGCCCTATTACTCCACCTTTCATGATCCAGTTTTTATTGCCATACAAGACAGAAACATAAGAGCTGTCAGGTCTAACATGGCCAACAAGCCCACAGGAATCGCCACCCCAAAACCAGCAGTACCCCCATCTGCCAGACCACTTAATACTGGATCTTCTGCAACTTTTAGTCCAGATTTAAAACCAACTGGCCTTCAGAATAATTTACCAGGTGCGGAGGGAGGATCACAGAGAAAGGAAATTCAAGATAGAATCTCCTCACCACAGTCTGGCAGTGGATCAGAAAATTATATGAAATTTTCAAATAACCCAGATGATGAGATGATAGACTCCTCAGCATTGCTCAAGTCAATGGAAAAATCACAGTTTGCTTCATCGAGCTCTGACAATAATGGCTATAGTATGAGGACACAGACTTTGCCAGATTCTAATATATTTCCCATTCCACATATCAGGCAACCACAGGCTTACAATAATAATCGACAGAAATCTTCATTAGGAGGTCTACAAATATTCAATAACAGTATTTCCCCTTTTTCGGCCTTTCCTGATGGTTCAAACACCAGTGGTCCCCACCCTGGATATTCTTCTGTCACAGATATACATGCTTCTGAAAAGACAAAGAAAAAACACAAAAAGGTTAAAAAATCTTATGATCCTGAAAGGTCAAGATCGTCTGCAAAAAAGTCTCAGTTATCTGCAGTCCCTCCTGTGAGACAAGGTCAAGGTGACCTAGAGGGTCAAAGTAAAATGGATGCAGAGCTTGAATCTGAAACTGTGTCCATGACCTTGGAAAATATTATGCTTTTGATAATAGATAGCTTTCAGAAGAAATGTACATTTTGCACAGTTAAATTTGATACCAGGCAGGAAGTGGTAAGATTAAGTGGACAGAAATCTGATGTTCAAAAAGCGAAGCTGATGATGTACACGACCCTTGAAAGAAAGCATGAAGTGACTTCTTCATCAGAAGTAACAGAGGTACATCAGAAACTACTAGTTTTGCAGAAAACTAAGGATGCAATCAGAGTTATGTTAAAATCCAAACGAATATATGCATTTGTTCTGATTAAAGAAGACAAGTATCTACATTCATATGCTTTGAATTACCATCAAGCAAGGAATGGTCTTGACCTAATTGAGCAAAGTTTGGTTCAGTCAACTGTTAGTTTGTGGGAGGGTCAGGATAAGCTACTAACTGGAAGTGAGTGGACCAGTCTAGTACAGGGTATAGAACAAGGAAACATAATCAAGATACAGCAAAACACAAGGATGGTGGAAATTGGTGGTCTTCATCAAGTTCCAGTTGAACGAGCTGAGAATGAAATCATTACATTTTTGAAGGACAAGAAACCACCAAACACTTTCAAGCAGGTAATGGATGGTGCCCTAGCACGATGCTTCAAGACAGAATTGGCAGATGGTGCAAGAGACAAAGTGAAGTAAGAACTTCTAGCCTTTAAGGTCCATTTTGTTAGATATGTTATATATTTCATATACGGTACTTCTTTCTTGCAGCTTTTTATGAAGTGGGAAGGAGTACATGTTACAGTAAACTTATAATGTTGATAATAAAAATAATTAAAATAAAAGTGAAAGAATACTCAGTGCTTATTGGAAGATAAACATATATTGTTCAGATAACTTACTGTGTAATAAAAACAGCTGTTGAGAAAGTGACATGTATCAGGTAGTATTGTGGCCAGTCAACTTTTTCTGTATCAAAGAAAACAGTTTAGGCTAGCAAGTTGGTATTGCCAGCTATACTCGCTTATAAGTCAAGTCAAACTGCAAATAGCAAAGATACTAATCTGCCATGGCATAATGTGTCTGCCAGTAAGGGTCTATATTGTTTGTTCTACTGATTACTTCTATCAAACTACACTGACCCAGATGTGCTGATGCATTATGCTATGGCAAATCTGGGTCTGTATAAAGTTTGCAATTGGACTAAGTTTTCAAACGTCAGTATAAATGGTTGATTGGTTTTGCTTAGTTTACCACCCCAGTTTGTTTTACCCTAGCCTGACTCAAATATCAAAATTAAGTGTTCAGGATATTTCAAGATATTTGGTAATTAATTGATGTTCTTAAGTGATGAATAAAGTAAGAATATTACACATAAGTACATTGCAGGCTACTGTGTGCAAATGTGTGCTGGAGATTAAATCTTTGGGCTCAATATTCTTTTCTCTTGCTTTGATAAGTGTTTGCATACAGCAAAATGTGTTTGAGCAGTGCATTAGAATAATTTCATCAGCAACACATTACTGACATATTATGGATTTGCAGGAACTCAGGTGGTAGCTTGAAAATGCAGGAGTTGCCTCATCAGAGTGGGTCAGATAGGTTCCAGATTGAGGTGGAGGTCCTTGGTTCTGATTCAGCAGTTGAGGCTTTTAAAACAGCTCTAAAATGCATCTGGCATGAGAGATTGGACTGGTACACTCTGTGTAGCTCAGGTAAGGGGAAGTAATAAAGATGTAAGTGGTGAGATGAGGTATAAAAGATGTAAGTGGTGTGATGAGGTATAAAAGATGTAAATGGTGTGATAATGTTCATTTATTCATAATCATTTAAATAAGCATGACACTTAAATGATTGTCACATTTTAGCACTTCCACCATCATACTATCATGGACTGAGCCTTATATATTTGTTAAAAATAAGGGCTGAGGGTGGAGTGGGCTAACTATATGACAAAGATATTTACAGTAATTATTGTTGCCAAATATTTTAAAGGAGAAAGAGGATTATCACCAAGCTTAGGCTTATCATCTGATAACACACTTTAGTACGTTATTAAGATTTGACTGGGAATTAAGATTGAAGAAAAGAGTATTATTTTTTTATGATTACAGTTTATTATAACATAGGACACATTTTAGCCATTTTCAACTATCCAGGTCATAATAGCATGCATACAACTAAGGCTAATAGAACATGGATATTGCATGCTGTCACAGGATAGAAAAATGTCATGCAAGATCAGGAATCAAACTTCCTTAATTCCAGATTTGTGCTCTGTGCAAGGTATTGCTCCAAATTCTTCACAGGTCTTCTGCAAAATCAAACCATCTGAGTCATACCACTGAGTCAGTTGAACCTGTGACATTATCTTTATTTTTGGCTATTTATCACAATATGAGACAGGTTGCTGTGTTAAAATGTTTTGAAGATATATACAACAGCTATTTAAATATCTCTGCAGTTGTAGAATTGGCATTTGCTCTGTATTTTAATTAGTATCATCATTTACCATGAAGTTTAAAAAGTATCATCATTTACTATGAAGTTTTAGTAATATCATCATTTACCGTGAAGTTTAAGTAGTGTCATCATTTACCGTGAAGTTTAAGTAGTATCATCATTTACTGTGTAGTTTAACTTGTATCATCATTTACTGTGTAGTTTAACTTGTATCATCATTTGCCGTGAAGTTTAAGTAGTGTCATCATTTACTGTGTAGGTTTGTTTATATGAGCATAGAATATCTTTTACATCAGAACTTATCCAAAGTCACCTGCTTTTCTTGCTGTCAGAAAATGATGTTGTGTGAATGCATTGTCTGCACAGAAATTAATATTTATATCAGAAAATCATTGTTTTTCCAGAGGATGAGTTACAACTTGTTGTAGAAGCTCTGTCTAGAAGAGGGAAAGACTTTATCAAAAGTTTTGAGGGACGTCATCATTGTTATATTGACCTAACCTTGCCAGCTGGTAAATTTGAAATAGCCATGAAATACTCAGCACCCAAAGGAGATAGGTAAAATACATAAGTTACAGCCAAACAGATATAGTCACATAATGTCTGTGAATGACTTACAGGTCTATTATACCAGTTGAGATGGGATATTTCCCTTTGGTCTCTGGAACAATAAGAAAGGCAGAGACAGTTTAATATTTTGTACCAAAATTTTTGTATACAATCATATGAGAAAATACTTGTTACACATTTTGACCTATCAGTTGTAGCTAGCTTATGCTTTTGTTTTCGCTTATCAGTAGTAGCTGGGTTGTGTTTTAGAGTAACAGACAAGGGGGTGTAAGGAAGGAGATGTTATGTAATGGAATATTTGTTACATAAAGTACTTTGAGGTGATCTCTCATTCAACTCTCTATCTTTGATGAAATCATCAAGTTTAGGACCTTATTTTGAAGTACTGACTGTAACAAGTATGCTGTAATAATCTTAAGCTATGGTTGAGAAATTTCTCTTCTGATTATTTTACACAGTTGAGATTATTAAAGTAATGCAATATGAATTTTAAAACAATTGTTGTGTGCCTGGTGGAGTAGATCAAGTCATTTACATATCAAATGAGGTTAAGTCCTTGTAAGGGAGATGAGAAACAAATGGCTGATTATATCTGATGCACACAAAAGAACAAGTATAAAATGTGTGCGTGTGTGTGGATTGCATGGCAAGTCATGAAAATAGCTGTAATCACTTTTCCAAGGTGCCTTCTGTTTTCCAAACATATTCATTTATGTTGTTGTTGTTGTTGTTGTTGTGGGGCTTAACGCCATTTTTCAGCACACGATAGGCTATACATGGCGGCCAGTATTAATGGTGGAGGAAGAAACCGGGAAATCCCCGGAAAGAACCACCGACCCATGAGAAGCTACTGGCAAGCTTTCTCACATATCCACATTCGCCGAATCCTAGGCTCGAACCCACGCAGACAGAGGTGAGATGGCAGCGATCCGTAACGGAGAGCGCTTTAGACCACTCGGCCACTCAGGGCCCCTATTCATTTATGATCATTCCTGGTTTCGATCAAGTAAAGAATTACAAAATAAATGAACAAAATTACCTATTACATTTTCTCGTATGAAGCTTTATACCCATAATTACATTCAAATCACGGAAGCATAATATTGCTTACATATGCATGAAAGTGATTAAGTTTTGTAAAAACTGAAAGTTTGATTTATTGACCATTATTTCCATGGAAACACTATCATATCCATTTCCATTCAAAGTGAACAGCTAAGCTAATGTTAATTCCATGCCATTATTCATGAGCTTGAAATATCATTTGATCATGACTTGTTTCATCCAGATACATGCCTGGATACTGATTCAAGTCTAATTATGAGCAGGAGTGAGTAGAATACCATAGAGATTACACAGTGTGAGTGCTATAGAAATAACCCAGAGTGATCAAAATAGAAATGAAACAGTGAGAACATGATTGAAATGATCAAAGTGCACACCATAGAAATGACCCATTGTGAGCACCATAGAAATGACCCTTTGTGAGCACCATAGAAATGTCTCATTGTGAACACCATAAAAATTACCCCTTGTGAACACCATAGAAATGACACTGTGAACACTATATAAATGGTCCAAAGTGAACACAATAAAAATGATCCAGTGTGAACACAACAGAAATGACCCAGAGTGAATACCATAGAAATGACCCAATTTGTTAAATTGTCAGTTAGGGAAATATATTAATCCAGCAAAACAATATGAAGGAGCTCACTTAGTGAATTCACATAAGAATAATTTTTGGTGAATATTCAAACAAGAATAATTTTGGTGAATATTCAGATAAGAATAATATTTGGTGAAGATTCAGATAAATTTGTACTCAGATAATTGTTGTGTCATTTTTAGTGCACCTATAACCTTTATCAGACTTTGAGATGGCCTCCATCATGTGTAGCATCACTTAGTGAACATACTGTCAGACCAACAAGTTATTCTCCACCACTTCGTTTATTTATCTAACAACATTGCTGTGCCATCAGTAATGTCAGATAAATAATCAAAGAAGTCAAGAACAGCTTATCCATTTACCATACTATGTACATATACACTGATTGTAGTTCCGTGAAGTTGGAAGGGTGACAATGGCCTGGATGGACTAATCATGCAGACCTGTATTTGGATATTCTTAGTTGTGTTCCTAGGACAAAACAACAACTTGGTTTTGATAAAAAATGATGCATGTCCAAATTGAATCTTCTTCTTTGTTATTAAGTTGCTTTTAGAATTACCATGCAAACTAGTATTTATAAATCTTATTTAGACATACTGTGACTATTTTAATGACTACAGAATTAATATCACTTCTATGCAACAAGGACTGTAAGGTTAAAACACATTGTCAGAATCTTAAAAGCTGTTCAGACTCAGATAAGTGGAGTTCAGACTCAGAAAAGTTGAGCTCAGACTCAGTAAAGTTAAGAGTTCAGACTTGGAATAATTTACCAGATGAGGTCAAACTTTTAGGAAACTGCTAAAACCTGAATACATACTTGACCATATTTTTTTCAGGTGTCATTTGAAAACTAAATAAAAATACTGTATCTGTCCTATTTTTAAAAACAAAAATGTTCATACATTTGCTGGTCATGATATTTTATGGTGATAGATAAATTTAAGTCAAGTAAATTGAGCTATTTTGTAAAGGAAGGGCCTGGCATTTGCTGTCAGAAAAAAGTTTTGAGAATTCCCCTCAAATAGTCTTTCCATGCTTTCTCCATTTTCATTGGCTGCCACTAATTATACAGATACAACTATGGTGGATCTGAATCTATCTGTATCTCTTTCAGGTGTTTTCTAAAACTCATCTTCTGCCTTAATCATAGAAGGGTTAGGTAGCATAATAATTCAGTTACCAGGAAGATGAGACAAGTATACAAATGAGGTTGGTTGTTGTAACTTACAGAATTTGTTTTAAATTTCAGGCTTAGTGGCCGCTGCTATATGAAAGTGTCTGCTGCATGAAAGTGTGCACTAAAAGTTTTCACTGTAAATTTGAACATCCATTTGGCATCATATAGATGTCAGTTTTGTTTTCATTTAAATATTTTCACATGTTGCAATTATTTTTTTTAACTATACAATCAGTCAGAAGGCAGATTCCCCAGCTGTACACTATGCCAAACCTCCAGATTACTCTGCACAAGAACTTCACCTGAAGCAGAAAATGGAATCAAGAGACAGAGTCCAGAGGGGTTTAGAAAGGCCATTGTATAAAAGGATAGGCTCAGTACCAAATCTGTTTCTCACGAGTCCAATGCAAAGTCCGCAAGCAAAGTTTGAGGCTTTCATTAAGCAGGAAACGGATGACCTTACATCACTGGGTTATCAAAGGAGACCACAGTTTAGGAGACGGGACATTGCAGATGAACTTCTGCCATTTCCTAGAGCTGTGCATGAATATACAGCTGAAAAAAGCATGACTTTAGAAGGACTAGAGGACAAAGCTGCTGATATGAGGAAAGAAATTAAAGTTAGGTCAGTTTCTATTGTTGTGAAGCAAGGAGAGATCACAAAGGAACAGGTATGTTAGCCATATATGGGAAAATTAATCATTTAGTTACATATATGATAAATTTTGTTCCAGTTTAGTTTTGTGATATGGCTGACTTCTCTTCATATTCAATTTCTATATTTTTCCGAACAGTTTATGCTTTTTTACCTTTTGTAATAATGACTTTGTAGGTTATTACACTCAGTCCTATACATTTGTGAAGTAGATTGCCCACGTATGAGAAGCATGTGATATCTATACAATCCATTATATGTACTGGTGTAGGATAGGTGTATTTCCAACCATGATCAGGATTTTGTGGCAGAAATGAGGCTTTGCATACAAATTTGGATCACTAGGGTGAGATTTCGATATTTCACACCAAAGCATATGATCAATAATTTTCTCTCATTGCTTACCTAGAAATTGTGTTGAAGAAAAGATGTTTTATCATTAGCATTGCTATAGTTTTGGAAATACAAAGTATTTAAAAAGCTTTTACATCATTAAAAAGAACATAAAACTTTTGTTTATGACAGGGATTACTGTTCAGAGGTTTAAAAAAAATAATAACCTAATATTAAGTATAATAATGTCATCTGCAATATCATTGAGTGCAGTCATATGGGACATGAATATCTCATATGGGTATTATGCATATTCCATATGGTTTTCTAGCATAACAAACAGTAACACTCACATAGCAGTGAGAGAATAAGATCTATCATATGCATTAGCAATACCACCTTAATATCTGACTTTTTAGAAAGGAATATGGCTTTGTAGAAAGGAGCATGGCTTTGTAGAAAAGAACATGGCTCTGTAGAAAGGAATATGACTTTGTAGAAAGGAACATGGCTTTGTAGAAAGGAACATGGCTTCATAGAAAGGAAGATGGCTTTGTAGAAAGGAAATTGGCTTTGTAAAAAGGAACATGACTTCATAAAGAGGAACATGCATTTGTAGAGAGGAACATGACTTTGTAGGAAGGAACATGACTTCATAGAAAGGAACATGCCTTTATAGAGAGGAACATGACTTTGTAGAAAGAACATGGCTTTGTAGAGAGGAACATGATTGTAGGAAGGAATGAGACTTTGTGAAAAGGAGCATGGCTTTGTAGAAAGGAACATGGCTTTGTTGGAAGGAACATGACTTTGTAGAATGGAACATGCCTTAATAGAAAGGAACATGGCTTTGCAGAAAGGAACATGACTTTGTAGAAAGGAACATGGCTTTGTAAAATGGAACATGACTTCATAGAAAGGAATATGACTTTGTATAGAGGAACATAACTTTGTAGAAAGGATCATGACTGTAGAAAGGCACATGGCTTTATAGAAAGCAGCATGGCTTTGTGGAACTTGCCTTTGCAGAAAGGAATATGATTTTGTAGAAAGCAACATGTCTTTGTAAAAAGGAACATTACTTCATAGAAAGGAACATGGCTTTGCAGAAAGGAATATGACTTTGTAGAAAGGACCATGATTTTGTAAAAAGGAATGCGACTTTATAGAAATGAACATGACTTCAAAGAAATGAACATGGTTTTGTAGAGAGGAATATGAATTTGTAGGATTAGGAACGTGACTTTATAGAAAGGAACATGGCTTTGTAGAAACAAACATGGCTTTGTAGAAAGGACCATGACTTCATGGAAAGGAAAATGACTTTGTAGAGAGGAACATAACTTTGTAGGAAGGAACATGACTTTGTAGAAAGGAAAATGGCTTTCTAAAGAGAAACATGACTTTGTAGGAAGGAACATGACTTTATAGAAAGGAACATGGTTTTGTAGAAAGTAATATGGCTTTGTAGAAAGGAATATGACTTTGTAGAAAGGAACATGATTTTGTGAAAAGGAACATGACTTTATAGAAACGAACATGTCTTCAAAGAAAGGAACATGGTTTTATAGAGAGGAACATGACTTTGTGGGAAGAAACATGACTTTATAGAAAAGAACATAGGTTTGTAGAAAGGAACATGACTTCGTAGAGTGGAACATGGCTTTGTAGAAAGGAACGTGACTTTGTAGAAAGAACCATGGCTTTATAGAAAGGAATATGACTTTGTAGAAAGGAACATGACTTTATAGAAAAGAAAGGAACATAGCGTTGTAGAAAGGAATATTACTTCATAGAACGGAAAATGGCTTTACAAAAAAGAACATGACTTTATAGAATGGAACATGGCATTTTAAAAGGAGCATGGATTTGTAGAAAGGAACATGACATTATAGAAAGGAACATGACTTTGTAGAAAGGAACATGACTTTGTAGAAAGGAGCATGACTTTGTAGAAAGAATCAAGACTTTGTAGCAAGGAACATGACTTCATAGAAATTAATATAGCTTTGTGAAAAGGAACATGACTTCATAGAAAGGAACATGACTTTATAGAAAGGAGCATGGCTTTGTAGAAGGGAACATGAATTTATAGAAAGGAACATGGCTTTGTAGAAAGGAACATGACTTTGTAGAAAGGATTATGGGTTTTTAGAAAGAAACATGACTTCATAGAAATGAACATGGGTTTGTGGAAAGGAATATGACTTTGTAGAAAGGAACATGTTTTTATAAAAAGGAACATGACATTGAAAAAAGAAGCATGGGTTTGAAAAAGGGAACATGACCTTTTAGAAAGGAAAATGACTTTCTAGAAAGGAACATGACTTTGTAGAAAGGAATATGACTTTGTAGAAAGGAACATGGCTATGTAGAAAGATCATGCAATTGTAGAAAGGAACATGGCTTTGTAGAAAGGAACATGGCTTTATAGAAAGGAACATGATATTGTGAAAAGGAGCATGGCTTTGAAAAAAAGGAACATGACTTTATGGAAAGGAAAATGACTTTGTAGAAAGAAACATGACTTGTAGAAAGGAACATGACTTTGTAGAAAGGAACATGGCTTTGTAAAAAGATCGTAGCATTGTAGAAAGGAACATGTCTTTGTAGAAAAGAACATGGCTTTATAGAAAGGAACATGACATTGTAAAAGGGAGCATGGCTTTGAAAAAGGGAACATGACTTTATAGAAAGGAAAATGACTTTGTAGAAGGGAACATGACTTTGTAGAAAGGGTCATGACTTTGTAGAAAGGAACATGGCTTTGTAGGATGATCATGGCAATGTAAAAAGGAACATGGCTTTCTAGAAAGGAACAATACTTTGTAGAAAGAAACGTGACTTTTTTACAAATGTACATGACTTAGTCAAGTGTTAGTAAACTCTGATACTGAGGGTAGAATTCACTTATCCAACAGTAATGCATATGAGAGATTATTTTTCTCTCCTTTTCATTCTCAAGGAGCAAGACGGCATATAATCTGAATGGGTACCGAATATTCTTCAAAAAAATGATACATCATTAGAAAGAACACATAACATTTAATTTACAATAATAATTTGTGTAAACAGAGATTGATGCTGCCATGCTGGTACAATGCACCTTTGCAAAAATTAAACATTTTACAAAAAATTTCCAAATTCATGACATGATGAACATAATGATCTCATCTATTTTGTCATTAAGTACACTCATGTTCGATTAATAGAATCTTTCATAGGAATCAGTGTAGGATAGGAAAATTCCATGAAAGAGTCTGAATTGTTTTTGCAGAGAACCTGATGCAAATGTTTGATCCCATCGGTGGAATTTTCCTCTCCGACACTAAAGTATACTGAAGGATTCTTTATTTCATTCTCCTGAACATAAATGAGGGTCAAGGTCAGAATGGTGTATTGTGAATACTGATGCAACTTTCAGAAAGGACAACACCCAATGGAAATGTCCTTACCTTTAATGTGAAGTTTTCACTGAAGATTGGTTAAGATAACTGTGGTAACTGTGATACATAGCATCCAGATTGTGTAACTGCAGTTACCTTTGTGGGGTGATGCAAATTTGAACAGGTCAAAAACTGAAATTAACTCTTATCCATAACATTAATTAAGATAGAACAAAAAATAATGAAATAGATTACAATTCAGTTTTGAATGAGAATTAATTGCCCTTTAGAAATAATAATGTGAATGGTGAAAAGCAATAACAATTCATCAGTGGCTTGTTTTAAAATCCAAACCTTCATGTCAAAAGACTTCATTTTTAAAAAGACTTGAAATTGGACTAGGTAGCTAGGTTGGTCTGTTTTTTGGGACATTGAACTTTAACTGCTGCTCTTGTTTGTGCTTAAATGTGTTGCAGGTAATGTTAATCTTGATTGAAGTGAAAGAATATCCAAGTGATAATGTTAATCTGGATGATTTCACTTCCTTGAGTACCGTTAAAGCTCAAACTATTCCATGAGTCAGGACTAAGGTCACATATGAGATAAGATAGGGATATCCTTTACCTGTGTTCTGCACTAAAAATCATAGTCATACACATATAGGAATATGTGGAAGTCATATTTCTTATGAGCTGTTTCCTTTTATATGAGACTTGAAATATTAGTTTATATCATCAATCTTTTGGATAAATTGGATAATGAGTGAGATCACTGCTTACTAATTATGTAATTTTGCATCAGACTGGCTGAGCTTGTTACCACTCTAAAAGCTATATCTGTGATCTGGTTTTGATTAAAATTGAATATATGCTTGAATCATCTGAATCTTAATGTATTGCAATAATGAACAAGATTCAGATGTATATTAATCAGGCTTTCTTGCATCTGATTAATTTGGCTTCTTGTCTTTCTTGAAGCCATATTTTGGATCTTTTGTTTTTTTTATCTAATTATGAACAAGAAACTGAAGCTGCATGTAAATTATGTTTTGATATTTTGAACTTTTATTTTTATCAGAATATTTTAAAAGTTTGGGAAGTAGTTTACATAGTATGTTCTTTTTCACAACTATATAAACCTTCTTAGTGAAATGGTCAACTGTAAAAGTTTATGAAAGCCATGTGAGTGATATAAGGCCAACTTGTACCTCTTGTTTATGATAAAAATGAAGTCTTTTGACATGAAGGTTTGGATTTTAAAACAAAAACAAACATTTGTTAAACATCTAGTGAAAATATATTAATATATGCCATTTTTATCGTTGTGAACATGACTTAAATAATTTTAATATTTGCAGGCATATGCACTTTTGAATATTGTCCCTCCTTCAAGAGATCTGAGCAAAGAAAGTGTGATTTCTCAATCCTTTGTCAAAGCAGGAGGCCAAGAACTTGTACAGGTTTGTAAATAAAAAAAAAATAATTCATTTGAAATTTTTTTTACAAAATCCATAAAAGCCATTAATTCAGACACTTCTGCTTACAACTGAGAAATCATGAATAACAGATTACTTAAAGGAAGAACACAAATTCTACTTTGCATGCATGAATAGTGAGATATTTGGTTGATTGTAGCCTTGATCAGTAAAGTACCACTGTACTTTAAGTTAACTTTTTTTAA
The DNA here is from genome assembly GCA_016617855.1 of Megalonaias nervosa. Classification (NCBI taxonomy): domain Eukaryota; kingdom Metazoa; phylum Mollusca; class Bivalvia; order Unionida; family Unionidae; genus Megalonaias; species Megalonaias nervosa. Next base: position 46,359 of record JAECUM010023504.1, read on the forward strand.
GCTTGAAGTAGTCTTAGAGAACAATGGCATGATTCTCATTTACACATATTATAAGCAGGTTTGTGATTTGTAATGTAAACTACAGTTGCTTTGACCCTGTCTGTCATATGGAATAGGTCCTGCACAAGACATTATACTTTTATTTTCTGGCACCTTTTTGAAAAAGTGGTCAGAATGTTGATATTGTATCCACATACCTGCATCAAGTTGCCCCACCATGGAATTTTTAAAAAGTTCATCATACAGTGTAACTATGTATGTGTATGTCTATATATATATATATATATATATATATATATATATATATATATATATATCCATGCAAGCATTTCATCCCATTGATTTTGACTTTGCCCTTCCATCTCCTTGAGAAATTCCTGCCCACATCTTAAGTCTTTAAGTCAACCAGCCAGCCATCACACCTTTTGTTTCTGCACCACAACTTTACAACCGTCTGAAATTAAGGAATGAAACTTTGTATGCATTGACATCAGCATTAGAAAGTGTGTCACATATGTTAGACATTCTAGCATCAAGGTCAAGGGCACAGTGCAATATTTCAGTTTTCCTTCGATCTTTCCCTTCCCTATATAACTATAAAGCCATTTCACATTAAGAAAAGCAACTTGGTGTATATTATTACTAGAAGGTGTGTTACTTACCACATTTTGGGTCCATATAAAATCTCAAAGACTTGGCTCAATATTTAACATTTTGATGGCACTTTGCTCACTACTCATTTAACTGTATTGCCATTTGGAAAAAAGGGATAAAACTTGGTATGCTTTTACATCCACTTTGAGCCTGATACCACATCACAGGTACTCTCATCAACAACAAGGTCTTATATCAGTATTTTACGTTTTCCATCACTCTTTGCATTCTGCTCACCACTATACAATGGAAAGCCAAAATCAGGTCCATCAAAAAATGAGGCACTTGTGAATGCTGTGACAATGTTGTGAGCACTGAATAAGGCAAAATAAATTTAATACTGAGAACAATGTATTTTTTTCCAAGACTGATACGCATATAGATACAGTTAAGACAGTTTAAGACTATTTGGACATCATCGCTATAGGGTATGTTGCATACATCATTGGGGGTGTTTTCGAATCAGAATATTCACTGTATATCATTTATTCCAGATTTTTTTTTCAGTTCAGCTGAGTAAAATGTGAAAAAATGAAAATCTTATTATAAAGATTCAGGCATATTTTACAGTTTCTCTAAATTGTACTCCTTTTGAGTAGTATTTTGTAGCCATATAACTATCGATTTTCAGTTTATGGTCATGACAATAGTGTCAAAGACATTTCTGTTGCAGACATTAATAGATGGATCAAGTCATATCTGCAGAACATTTTAAGATGCAAAGTAAATGCTATTATTTTTTTTAATGTTCATGTCACAAACTTAAAAAGGCTCTAAGGACAGTTGTTGAAAACATAGCCAGTCACAAGAACATATGATGTTTTTCCAACTTTATATATTTCTTCAGAAATAAATGCCTGCGTTTTACTTGTTTTCTACTGCAACTTCAAAAGAAATAAAATAATCAACTTATCACATCTTCAAAAACATGCAGACAAGGTACTAAATCATTACAGTAGTTAACAGTTTTGGTTTGCCCAATGTTATAACTTAGTGACTAGCAAAGAGTTAAATTATAACACATAATATCGTTGTGAGGTTTTGGTTGTGGGGGATTGGGGGTGGGGTGCCTCCAATATTTATTTAAATTATTGTAGAAGTCCCACCCAGGCTCGATTTTGGTTGGAAGTTGATTTAGTGACAGTTAGATATACAGCTCAGAGCCCCCAGTCAGCAATGCCGACGGTTAAGTGAATAAAGATACAAAAAAGGGTGAAGTTCAATAATGACAATTTAATAACAGTTAAAAGATCAATAGTTCGAATTTCCCAAATACAATTATTCCGTTCAACCCTTTTCTAGCCTATCGCATCATTTGATTCGTAGTGTGAGTGATTTCCACCTGTCCTTGTGTACTACTCATCTGTGTATTCTTCCCTATCTCCTAATTCCCTCTCGTCCTCCCTGACTCCCTCCAAGTTCCTTCTCCTCCTCCTCCTCTATTTCCTCCTCCAGACCACTTTCCTCCTCCTCCCCTTCTATCCCTCTTTCTATGTCGACTGCACGTTGTCGACTCCGACTGCACTGTCAGTCTCACTTCCGTCTCCCTCTTAGAGACTCGGGACTACTAACTTGCACCGGAAGTTCTGTCCCCGAAAAGCTTCCTGTGAAAACACAAGGATGGTACAATATTTTCCTCAGCGCTCACATCTCACACTACACACAGCCTATCATCAGATAAGGCTATTAAATTTCACCGGCCACGCATTCATTCACACCGAAATACGCATACATTCTTCTATGGTAAAACACAACATAATAACACAACATGATGAAAGCATGGTATTAATTACTCTTATACATACAACAATAAATTGCTTCACATCAGTACATCCTCATAATTCCATTACACCAACCAATAAACAACAATCAGACGCATATCTTCACATCACAACTCATACCAAATATACAATTTCAAAATATCCATGCTCTGATATATTCACACATCTATCGTAACTAATCGTACATAAATCAATCATTTTCCTAAACTCCAGTTCAAACATGGGTAAACTCTAACATAACGCATTACTAAAGGTACTGGTTACTACGAAGTAACCTACCAGCGAATTACAATATTAATTCTGACGGACTAGCAATCTACATAATTCTCTACGTAAACTCAAATTCATGTCTCAAATACGCTTATACATGAAACACTACAAGGTAATTCTACATACTAAAACAATCCCAGTAATTAAGTATACATGCTACATATACTTACAATTATGACGCCGTAATGTTTTGCAAAAATCGAGCAAATAGCTTACTGACCTTGTCGAAGCTTTTCCTTGTCTTACAATTCTGGTCCAAAGATTCCCGCCAAACTACGAGTGGCTTCTCTCGGAGTATCCTTTCGCTTAACCCGCTAGATCTACTTCTCATAATCTGCCCAGGTATACTGATAAATTTACTGCATGTTTAAGCTAAAATTTCGATCTAAGATTTACTCCCACCCCCTATCTTAATTCCGATTGGATGTCGCTGTGGACGATCCCAATCAAACTTACTGACAATGTCTTCTCGCTTGCCTGTCTACGTGGCGGGTGAGAACACGCCTCATTCACCCTGCGAGCTTCCCTTTGATCCCTGGACCCATGTTTTAACGTCTGGGTGTGAGGACGACAAGCTCTTTGACTGGCGCTATTCTATGATCTGGGTGGCTGGCGACTTGCATACTGAATTAACACTACTTTCGGCTATGTTTACACATCAAACGCGGTCATAATATATCCAACTTTCATACATTTCCTGATACCTGGACTGCGAAACGTGACACCCCCCCACGCTTGAGAATAAAATTGGGATTTTATTCCCCCATAATTGCTCCAAATGCAAATGTGCATTACTACGCGCAACAACAGAACAAAATATTAACGACGCTACACGCTGACTACGGACACAAATGCACGCACAACATACGGTTATTTACTGCGCGATCTATGTCATTTCAGCGCTTTGGCTCATGAAATCGGTGCCTACATTCTTGGTTCCTTTCACGTATCTTATCCGCATCTGATACTGTTGTAAGAACAGCGACAACGCATCAAGCGTCCATTGGACAATTTCGCCTGGGCGAGATAGGCGAGTGGTTGGTGGTCGGTCTCCAATATGAACTTCCGCCTGTATAAGTACCGCTCGAACCATGATATTCCGAACACGATTCCGAGGCATTCCCTCTCCGATACGGAGTAGTTCTTCTCGGCAGCAGACAGTTTCCGGCTGCCGTACGTGACACGATAACCTCTGGATAGCGTGCAACATAGTCTATGACTGTTGGAATATACCTATTTCCTTGTGGCGACACGTGTTTCATCGGTCCGATCTAACCCACCGCTACGCGTCGAAATAGTTCATCGATACAGGGTGTACTCCCCAAGGGGATGGGTCGATGATCCGTTTTCGGAGCCATTCTCTGACACTTGTCACAAGAGAGACAGAACCGCTTAACATCTCTTCGGAACCTTGGCCAGTAGAATTTTTTGATAAGACGTTCACGCATCCTGGCAATTCCCATGTGTCCTCCCATGAGACTTTCATTTGCGAGTTTTAACACTTCACCTCGCTTCTCCTTTGGCATGACGACTTGCTTAAAGAGTTCGTTGCCTTTCCTGGCGTGGCGATACAAGATCCCCTTCTTGTACACGAACTTCACCGCGCCATTCGGAGTTTCTTTCTCCGTTCCTTCTGCAGCGTGCTTATGCACCTGCGCCAGAGTTGCGTCATCCTGCTGCAGCTTTCTCAACTCGGCCGGAAGTACGTTACTGACCGGTGTTGACGTAACTTCCATCGGCTTCGGTTTTGTTTGTCGACTCTGGGACCTGGTTTCTACCGCACTCACCGGTTTCGGTGTGCAGGTTTCGGGGTTCGGTTGTGGCAACACATAACGGCATCCCAGTATGACGTCATGTGAGAGCCCATCCAAGCACGCAGCTTCAATTTTCCCCTTCACGTACGGTGAATCGAGGTCAATGACAGCCACTGGCAACGAGTCACGCGCGCTGTTCGCGTACTGAACCTCAATTACCTCCCCCGTGTAGTCCTCAGGCTTCACGTATTTCTTGTCGACAAGGGCCGGAACGCTACACCCCGTGTCGTACAAGAGAGTGGCACCTTCTCCGTTGACAGTTGCAGACGCGAGGTTTGCTGGTTTACAGCTTGCCTCCGTCTCGCACTTCTTTCGAGCGACGGCATTCACCTGGGTCTGCCTGCCCTTGGGACAGTCCCTTGCAAAATGCCCCGAGCGCTTGCAGTTGTAGCACGTCGGCGGCCCTTGCCGTCCTGCAAGGCCCGTGGTTGAGGCCTGTCCAGGTCTATGGGTGGCATCCTTACCTGCAGACCCCCCTCCGACCTTCCCGTCGCCCTGACGGCTACGGACAGCCGGCTCTCCCTCAACCACCCGGCGCGACTCAATGGGTCGGGGTCGGTCAGTACCCCCGGAACCTCCACTCTTCGAGTGTGCCTGCTCGTACCTCTCCGCCATGCTAGTGATCTCTTCGAGAGTCCTGTGCTCTCTTTCCGCTAGGAATACTGTCAACTCGCGACGGTAAGTACTCAGGACATGCTCCTTGAGTATAACCTCGCATAACCCGTCGTACGATCGTTCGACTTCTGCCATCTTCATCCACTTCTCGAATAACCCTCGAACACGGGTGTGGAATTGAGAGTGGGTTTCCGTTGCCTTTTTCGTCGAGTCCCGAAAAAGTTTACGGTACGTTTCGGCGGTAAGCCGATAATGGCAAAGAAGGGCCTTTTTGAGTGCGTTGTAGTCGTCAGCATCTTCTGCGGCTAAGTTATGGTAAACTTCGCGAGCGGCACCCTGCAAAAAGGCTGAGACGTTAATCGCCCAATGTTGCTCGGGAATTTTGTGAACGCACGCGAGTTTCTCGAATTGCACAAGGAAGTCGTTAATGAACTCTTCCTTGTCGTTGAAACGCGGCATACTTATCTGTACCATTCGGTGGTCGACAATCGGTCGTACGCTTCCTCCAGAACTCGTACTGGAGTCGTCCCTATCGGCGGTCCTAGCTTCTACCCTTAATTTCTCCATTTCGAGAGCGTGGGCGAGCTCTCTTTCTTTCGCGGTCGCTGCTGTCCTGGCAAGCTCCAGCTCTTTCTCTCTGTCCGCTGATATCTTGGCCAGCTCCCTTTCGGCTGCTTTTTCGGCCTTCCATTCTTTGAGTCTCTCCTCGATGAATGTTGCCAGGCGATCTCCCTCGTAACCCAGATCTTCCTTGCCCATGGCGCGATACTCTTTAATTACCTGTCTTTCCGTAGCCATTTTATGATACTACTAACAGTAAGTGATACCTTGTCTCGACTCACTAAACAAATGACTGATGTTACAAGTGCCCAACCCAATACTCACCTGTTGACAACGACTAACTTCGCTCAGGTAAGATATTTTGCTCGATATTTGCTTCACAATTACTGCAAGTAAATGAAATCTACCACACATGCAAATATCAAAATATAACATACACAATTTCAAATCATACAAATTCAAAATACACAGGATGGAAAATATCTCACAACTGTTCACTACTACTTCCTAATAAATAATACTTATGTCTAATTCAGATCCCGGACGAAGCCGCCACTGTGAGGTTTTGGTTGTGGGGGATTGGGGGTGGGGTGCCTCCAATATTTATTTAAATTATTGTAGAAGTCCCACCCAGGCTCGATTTTGGTTGGAAGTTGATTTAGTGACAGTTAGATATACAGCTCCGAGCCCCCAGTCAGCAATGCCGACGGTTAAATGAATAAAGATACAAAAAGGGTGAAGTTCAATAATGACAATTTAATAACAGTTAAAAGATCAATAGTTCAAATTTCCCAAAATACAATTCTTCCGCTCGACCCTTTTCTAGCCTATCGCATCATTTGATTCGTAGTGTGAGAGATTTCCACCTGTCCTTGTGTACTACTCATCTGTGTATTCTTCTCTATCTCCTAATTCCCTCTCGTCCTCCCTGACTCCCTCCAAGTTCCTTCTCCTCCTCCTCCTCTATTTCCTCCTCCAGACCACTTTCCTCCTCCTCCCCTTCTATCCCTCTTTCTATGTCGACTGCACGTTGTCGACTCCGACTGCACTGTCAGTCTCACTTCCGTCTCCCTCTTAGAGACTCGGGACTACTAACTTGCACCGGAAGTTCTGTCCCCGAAAAGCTTCCTGTGAAAACACAAGGATGGTACAATATTTTCCTCAGCGCTCACATCTCACACTACACACAGCCTATCATCAGATAAGGCTATTAAATTTCACCGGTCACGCATTCATTCACACCGAAATACGCATACATTCTTCTATGGTAAAACACAACATAATAACACAACATGATGAAAGCATGGTATTAATTACTCTTATACATACAACAATAAATTGCTTCACATCAGTACATCCTCATAATTCCATTATACCAACCAATAAACAACAATCAGACGCATATCTTTACATCACAACTCATACCAAATATACAATTTCCAAATATCCATGCTCTGATATATTCACACATCTATCGTAACTAATCGTACATAAATCAATCATTTTCCTAAACTCCAATTCAAACATGCGTAAACTCTAACATAACGCATTACTAAAGGTACTGGTTACTACGAAGTAACCTACCAGCGAATTACAATATTAATTCTGACGGACTAGCAATCTACATAATTCTCTACGTAAACTCAAATTCATGTCTCAAATACGCTTATACATGAAACACTACAAGGTAATTCTACATACTAAAACAATCTCAGTAATTAAGTATACATGCTACATATACTTACAATTATGACGCCGTAATGTTTTGCAAAAATCGAGCAAATAGCTTACTGACCTTGTCGAAGTTTTTCCTTGTCTTACAATTCTGGTCCTAAGATTCCCGCCGAATTACGAGTGGCTTCTCTCGGAGTATCCTTTCGCTTAAACCCACTAGATCTACTTCTCATAATCTGCTCAGGTATCCTGATAAATTTACTGCACGTTTAAGCTAAAATTTCGATCTAAGATTTACTCCCACCCCCTATCTTAATTCCGATTGGATGTCGCTGTGGACGATCCCAATCAAACTTACTGACAATGTCTTCTCGCTTGCCTGTCTACGGGGCGGGTGAGAACACGCCCCGTTCACCCTGCGGGCTTCCTTTTGATCCCTGGACCCATGTTTTAACGTCTGGGTGTGAGGGCGACAAGCCCTTTGACTGGCGGCTATTCTATGATCTGGGTGGCTGGCGACTTGCATACTCAATTAACACTACTTTCGGCTATGTTTACACATCAAAGGCGGTCATAATATATCCAACTTTCATACATTTCCTGATACCTGGACTGCGAAACGTGACAAAGGCAAATGGTTGCCTTTCTTGGTTGATATAATTTATCAGGTTTTCCCATTTCTTCCACTTCAAAAACCCATAAAGTTCATATGATCTAAGATGTTGCGAGTAAATTGTTTAAGTTTAAATGTTGGAGCTTATTATCTATGCAAGTAATTTAAAAATCTAAACTATGTGCAGCAACTTGATGAAGTTGAACAGTTTAATCGAGAAAACAAGTAGAAATATACGCTTTTTGACAGAATCTTTGTCAAAGAAATTGTGCGAGAATTAGGTGAATGGTGGTGTTATCAAACTTGTTGTGAAACGAAGACTAAAAGTTGAAACGATGGTTTTAAATTGGGACACATTCTACGTCATTACATTTATTCTAAAATTAGTATTGCACAAAGACAGCACTGACCTTGTTCGTTCGCTTTTATGGATCTGCATCGACATCATTCTACGTCATTTAATTCAAGGACAGTATTGCTGCGAATGCAAGGAATAATGGCTATAAGCCAAATCTCCTGAGATATAAAAGATAAATTATATAACTGGCGTGTTCTTTGTAGCTCTAAGTACTAGGACTTAAAAAGATACTACTGAAGTCCACTTATATCTTCTTGTTCTACTCTGGTTTTCCTAACTGTCAAGTGGGGAGGGTTAGATTGGTAAAACGTTTGAGTTAGATGATCTACTTGGGCTGGGATTTTTTTCTATGGGTGGAGTAGGGATAGACAGGAAAAAATATTGAGTTGCATTTCAATAGCAGAATTTTTTTGTGTCAAAAAATTTAATGCCTTATTAATGCAAGGCGTGACAGGCTATCTAGCGAATTACTCCATAAGATGTATGCTTTTTATAACTTAGAACAACAGCGTAACATATTCAGGCTTCATGTTGTTTTTCTCTCAATCTACCAAATTGGACTCTACCAAAAATCGGTTTCTTTTATATATAAAAAATATCACAATCGAAATATTAAAACCTATGGAATTATTCAGGCTTTCTCAATATAAAAAAAATTACAGATTATTTCTTTTTGCACCAAAACTGTCTTTCAGAAAAAAAAGTCCAATGTAGAAGACAAATATAAATAATGCTCCATATTACGCGCTTTTGAATCATAAGCTAAGACATGGGACATGTGCACTCTAAAATTGGTAACTTCAAATATAAAATTGAATAATTTCTTATCATCATATCTACATACATCCAACAACTGCGTGCTCAGACGTATGGAGCAGCAGTGACAGATTATAGAGTCTGATAATGATAACCATCTACTTTCGGTTTTGCGATCTGGTGTAGCTTTGGTACACGCATTACATTCTCATGCACTTCATGACAGGTTAATAAGAGTGTCCGTTCTTGTAATATGTGGTATAGGTAACAAGTTACTGTTAGAAACTATCTTTTGCTTTTTGTATTCTAGACAAAAGCAATGCATTACGTTTAAAACGGACAGCGTTAGAAACATGCATATTTTGGGTGACAAAAAGTAATTCGTTTATAGTTTAAGTAGTAAAATATGAGCGCAAACCATTTCTTGAAGAACCTGTGCTTTGTGTTCACCTTCCCTTTACAGACTCTTTTTTACATGCAACCAAACAGTATATGCGTGTTCTTAAGTATACATCCAACCACAATGGTCTGGAATGTTTGCAGTGATTGGAGGAAAGCAAATTTAGAGTTGCATAAAGTAGTGCGGTTAGGTAAAAAAGATCCAAAAGGACTGTTACCATCGCCCCGAGGACACATGTTTCCCAGATATGAGAAGAATTCTTTATTTCCGGCTTCATTTTCCATATATCTAAACTAAAATAAAAATGTACTTTAAACGTAAAAGATAATAGGTGTCTTATGTATAAAAATATGGAAACGTGCAACTACATAACGTGTTTGTCATTGTTAAGAGTAAAGTTCTATCTTGAAAGGTTAGCAGCAAACGAAGGATATTGTTATAACCGTTAATTAAAGTTTTTCAACAGAGGTGCCCGGTGCACTGTACAGCAATAAGATTTGAATATTATAATTTCGAGTGTCAAAGAAAAATTTCTGTAAGTAAAAGCGTGTTGTTAGAGTACTCAGCCATCAGTAATGTCTCATCATATCTTCATCATCTGACTGATTGGATGTTAGAATATGATCCAAATAAATAGAACTGTTGACATGTGAACCAGGCGTTGCATAAGACGAAGCCAATACAACACTCGGATGTCGTGGGTTTTATTATCCGTCAGGAAAACATACGAGATAAAAGAAAGAAACTGACACGAAGATCCTAAATATTCAAATGCTACAATTCTTTCGAAATGTGATCGCCACTATAGGCCTATACAAAATGAGTAAGATGATATTTGTCCCGAGCCGATACGACGAGTGCCTAGGGCTTTTATTAAGTGCCAGGCACTCGATGTTGTCGTCCCCTTCATGCACTTCGTGCGCTGATCGTTCACTCACTCACGCGCTCACACATAGCAAACACGCACCTGGGTCACATACTCCCTCCCCTAAATGTCAATGTCTCCTGACATTTAAAAATGATGTGCCTTCAGCGAAAGAATTTTTACAGGAACATATTCAGTCAGTAATATACATCGTGTCTTCAGAAATAAACAAACATATTAATCAATACATGTCACGTATTCACACATTATATCTAGATTTAAAATCAACCATTTAAAAAAATATTTGAAAGTTCATCATCTTTCGTTTTAAAATGAAACCCATACAAGAACGGCTTTCTATTACTACGTATCCACTTTTTCTTTTTCTACCGTAGTGGTATTACCGTGACTGACCTAGTAGGTCAGCCCCAGTGGGATTCAAACCCACCCGATTCTACCCGGCTGACCACTACCCCCATATATATCCATCATTTCAGCCCTGTTTTCGCTCTTCCTCCAATGTCCCTAGCATTTTTAAGAGCGTTTGACTGAAGCGTTCACAGCCACCATTTCCCTGTGGGTGAAATGGGGAGGAGCGAGACTTCTGTATGTTTGCTAATTTGCATAGCTCCTTTATAACCCTACCATCGATATTACGTCCCTGATCACTGAGAAGCCTTTCCGGGAAACTGTAATATCGAAAAAAGTGCTCATAAAGGGGTTCAGCGGTAGTCTGAGCCGTTTGGTTGCGACAAGGAACGGCCTGAGTATACCTAGTGAAATGCTCAGTTATCACCAAGATACTCTCAAACCCTCCCTTAGACCTCTCTAGTGACAAAATGTCTATGCAGACGAGCAACATAGAGCAAGTGGTGTGAATTGGGGTTAATTCAGCCATTGCCCTAACCGGAGTCTTTCTGCGTACACACCAGAGTGTCTTCTCCTTGCTCACATGACCTATATCGTTATGGATACATTTCAGGGCCAGGCTCCGGTGTGACTCTGGGATAACAAGCTGTCTGACTGATTGACCATCAAGAGAAATGGTTCTGTAGAGAACGCTGTTTTCAACTAAAAGGCTGAATATTCTCTTCGGAGATCCTCTTCCCTGGGCCGAAAACCCTTACTGTTGAGGTCAATAACTTTTGCTATTGTTTTATCGGTCAATTGTTCCCTGTCCCACTTAATGTTATTACAACGTTCAGATCAGAACACATCATCAGCCGAATGAGGTGCCGAATCATCCGAAACACTCTCAGTCAAGGGAGCAGAGACGGTGGCTGCATGGCAAATGGCTTCCACCAAGTCGGGGAACATTTGTGGTAAACGCTAGAGGCTGTCGGTGTCAACGTTATATTTGCCAGCTCTATATCTTTATATTTGCCAGCTCTATATCTGATGGAGAAATCGTAGTTTGCTAGAGCTGCAACCCATCAATGCCCTGTAGCGTCAAGCTTTGCAGTCGAAGGACGTATGTCAGTGGGTTGCTGTTCATGACCACCTCGAAGGAGGAACCCACGAGACAGTCATGGAATTTATCCGTCACGGCCCATTTTAACGCCAATAACTCGAGCTTATGGGCTCGATAAAGCTGTTCACTGGGTCTCAATCCGTGACTCGCGTAAGCAATGACCCTTTTTACACCATCTTGCTCTTGATATAGGACTGCGCCCAAACCAGAGCTGGTAGCATCAGTACGCACGATAAATGGTTTAGCAGAATCGTCGGATGCTAAGATCCGAGTAGAGGTCAATTTACATATAAGGTTCGCGAAGGCGGTTTCTTGGGCAGCGCCCCAAGTCCAATGAGCTACTTGTTTCTTTTTGGACTTATTCTTTCGAGACACCTTGGTCGTGCCATGAACCTCTAATAGAGCGTTTAATGATTGTGCTATCTGAGAAACGTTCTTGACAAAGCGGCGATAGTACCCAGCGAACCCTAAAAACTATCGCAGTTGCTTAATGTTTTTAGGTTTTTGCCAGGTCTTAATAGCGGATGTTTTGTCTGGGCCAGTCTTGATACCCTCCTCAGATATAACGTGACCCAGATAAATGACTGAAGACATGAGCAACTCACATTTAGATGGTTTCAGCTTAAGACCATGCTGATGTAAGCGCGCAAATGTTGCCTCTAAACGGTCTATTTGCGCATCGAACGTCTTTGAGAAAATGAGGATATCATCTATGAAAATGAGGCACTCCTTGAGGTGCATTTCTCCCATGCATTTCTCCATACGGTGTTAAAATGTAACTTCCGCGTTGTACAAATAAAAACTAATGCGGTTCGCCTCATAAAAGCCGAGTTGACCTACAGAGAAGGTTGTGTATTACTTGTGTTCTTCCTCCATCTCGACTTGCCAATATCCTGCTCTTAGGTCCAGCTTGGAGAAGAACTTGGCCCCGCGCAAAATATCGACGGTATCATCAAACCGCGGATGCATGTAAGCGTCCTTCCAGGTCTTTGCATTGAGGGTCCTATAGTCAATGCAGAAATGTAGGCTGTTATCTCGTTTCCGGACCAACACAACATTAGAGGAGTAAGGACTATCAGATTCCCTGTTTTCACCAGCATCTAGCATTTCCTTACTATGCTGACGCAGCTCCTCATACATCCCCGGGGGTATTCTTCTGTATGGTTGTTTGAAATGTTTATCATCCTTGAGTACTATCTTATACTTGATGAAGGCAGTCTTTCGCAAGTCTGTAGGCCCCTTCGAAAATACGCAGTCCCATTAGCCCAACGCTTGTCTGAGTCTATCCAGTTGCTCTGGGGTCAGATTTTCAACGTCGATCTTAACCTTCAGATCTTCCAGTGTAGAATGCAAACTGTTCTGGTGGAAAAATCAGAAGCAAAGTGGTCAACCACTGTGACTTCACTAATGAGACATGTATCAGACTTGGGTCTTATTGTCACACATTTGGCAGACATATTGCAAAGTTTGGCTTGAACTTTGGAATGCGAGCCATGTTGATTAACCCTGACCACTCTTGGACAAACTGTAAAATGTTCATAGTTTACTAAGTTATCTGTAATCGCTTCTATTACATGAGCATCAACATTGCGGGCAATGCCGTTGATACTAATATTTTCATACGGCGCAATGTTGACAGTACGCGCATTGGTAGATCTGATTGTAAATGACTTACATTCAATGTTATCAATAGCGATTTTCCATGTATTTGGAATTCTATCCGTAGGAGGATTATCAAGCATGTAATCTCTATATAAACGAATGACATTTGTTCCTATCACTACAGTACAGGTACGGTTGGACTCTGTACCCGGTACCACTAAATTCAAAATCACACAAAAACGGCATAATAATCGAATACTCAATGTATCCTAGGTAAGTGAGAAGCGAACCGTTCGCAATAGTGACTTTGAGACCCAGTGACTCGAGAGAGTGATGCACTGGCTTATCAGTAAGTGACAAATAAAAACTATTAGATACTGTAGTCACCATGGACCCACTGTCAATAAGGGCCGTGACCGGGACATTGTTTAAGTAAACAATACAAGTGTTGAAAGAATCAACCAAACGCTGAAATAGCGTATCCTGGCCTTTAGGACAATTACCTGCCCCAGTATGACCATATACAGAGGCGGTTATTTTTTTTAACTGCTGCGCTCCTCTACCAACGCCATCGGTTGTTGTTACCTCGATTTCCTTTTACCCGATTTCCTCGGTAGTTGTACCGGCTACTTTTACTGTAATGGCTTGGTTTATTGTTATTGTTTTTGGCCCTATTACTGTCGTTACTCTGCCCTCTGTTAATTTCTGTCAGTTCTCTGAGGAGTAACGACTGTTGATGCAGCTGTTTAGTAAGAGCGTTGATTTGAGATGCCAATCGCTCCTCTGTTTGTTGGCTCTTTGAGTTCAAAGCTCTCTCTAGCTCGTGTCTCTCGTGTCCGCCATCTACAATATGTTGGTGGTATACTTTTTTAGTTGGGATTGGGCCAGAGTCCTTCGGCAAGTTCAGCTGCTTGTGGACCATTCTAATCTCTCGGAGTAACTCATCATAGTTAGTGATGGTGTCGAACTTTGGCAAGTGTGGCTCTTCAGGTCACTCCTCAGCGAAAACCAAAACTTCTGTCTGAGGAGCTCGTCCTTATCCTCTTCTCTGAAGTGGCCGGTTTTGATCGCGGTTTGTAGAATTGTTTCCAGTCTACAACCGAAGGTCGTCACTGATTCCCCATCTCTTTGAAAAGAGTTGAAAAATTCTTGCAACATCATGCCTCGAGTTGACACATCTCCGAAGGTAGTATCTAAGCACCTCAGTATGGCTTCAGTTGGTGCTTTCTCGCCTAATGCTATGACGGTATGTCTCGCCCTGCCTCGTAGAGACCATCTGAGTGCCAGAATCATAATAGCCGGAGGATATTCAGGAATGAGACATTTTATCTCGAATCTCCACTCGTAGTATGTGACGTCACCTTTCTGTATTAGTTCGTCCCCTAAAAAGAATGGGATCTTGGGTACTACGGTGGAAGTGAGTGGGGTGGGCGTAGCATTGACATCGGAACAAGTACCCTGGAATAGTCTAATAGTGCTGAAGCACCTATACTAACCTTAGGCTTGGTATCCACGTTCGGTTTACCGGGCTGCCTAAGCGAGCCTCTCCCTATGCCTGCAACAGGAGTGCATTGCAATAAAGGGGTGGGATGGCGGGTATAACGGGTTTGGCTGGGGTTACGGATACATTTGGTGGGGGTGCAACGGATTTAGGTGGGGCCCCAACTGGCATTACCACATGCCCACGGGCATTCAATGTCTGTATCATCTCCTTTTCTGTCATGGGAATCTATCCTGTAGCCATCACGAAGAGAGCCCCAAACAATCGTGCATAAATATAACCACTGTAAACAAATCGTTCAATGATTTGTTGTATTTATTGTACGACAGCTTTTGTCGTGCAACCATAATTTAGGGAGAACACAAATTCAGCTACTATTTAACAGCTCTGAAAAACCAATAAAGGGTTATTTTTGTCAAGATTAATTTCAATATTACTGTAAAATGACTTAATTACTTTATGTACAAGAATATACTAAAATTTCTAAAGTGCTTGCTATAGAAAGTTCTGCGCTCCTGAAAGTTCTAGAACTCCCCAAAAATATTAGACGTAAGATTTCATGCCTAATAAACATATAATGGTGTATAATACAAAACAAACATGAACAATACAAAGACCTAGCTTTCTGCCACACACATTCATAATAAATACTATAGATGTCATTGGAATGTTCATTGAATTAATGCAGAATTATTGTTTTAGTAACAAACAAGCCCTTGCATTTACTGAAGACGATGTGTCAATATGACTTTAAACAGTGACGGAGCAACCCATAACTTGGATTTGACCCAGTTATTTCTGTGCCGCACGTGATATGCGGGTCAAACCGTGCTTCTAGCCCGTGTTGGACTAAAATAAAATTGAAATGTGTAACTGTAGCGATTAGCGAAACTATAGAGTTAAAATAAGATGACTAACGGTACTAAATAAGCCAAGAATAGATGAAACATTTAACTTACAGTATCAAATATTCTTCCTTCCGAAAATATATAACCCTAACGTGACACAGAACAAATAACACAAAACACATTAATACGAGTTCTATATGCACAATACACATTGTTCATGTCTATTAGCTGCGAAGATAATGACGTCGTCCCACTGTAATCCGAGTTCGTTTTTTCTTCTCACGAGAAACACAATGAAAGTAAAATCTCTGCCCACCTCATTTTCCTGTTCGGGTCGGAAAAGCACTAAATCACCAGGAAAAAAGTTAGCTTCCTCTGCTATACTGGCACTCTTCAATGCGGACTACATTGGTAGCGGTACTTCGGTCTGGTTAATGCGTTTATCTGCCATTTTCTATCCTGTCGGGACTTTACCGTGGGCGCCATTGTGAACCAGGCGTTGCATAAGATGAAGCCAATACAACACTAGACGGTCGTGGAGTTTATTATCAGTCAGGAAAACATACGAGATAAAAAAAGGAAAAAAAACAGACACGAAGATCCTAAGTATTCAAATGCTACAATTCTTTCGGATTGTGATCCCCACTATAGGCCTATACAAAATGAGTAAGATGATGTTTGTCCCGAGCCGATACGACGAGTGCCTAGGGCTTTTATTAGGTGCCAGGCGCTCGATATTATCGTCCCCTTCATGAGCTTCTTGCACTGATCGATCACTCATTCATTCACGCGCTAACTCATGACAAACACGCACCTGGGTCACAGACATATGCAAGAACATGGTCGTTAAGAAGTACAGAAGAAAGAGATGGCAATTTGAAAGAAGTTGACCAAACAGCCACAAATACCGACTTTTGTGTATTATATATATATATATATATATGATATCATTCTCAAACGCGTAATGTTCACAAATCGTTAATAATTTCCTTAAATTTGCTATACAAGGATTTTTCAATTACTTATCATCAGCAAAACTAAAATTGTTAATAAATAAAGCTTTTGAAGTAAAATGTAGCCCCACGTGACACTGATCCAACATTCCACATAAATAGTCTGTGCATATATATAAATGCACAATGTCATCTTACGTATTGCTGCATGACTACCGTATGTCCACATTATTAGGTCATGAGAGACACGTGATGCATCCAGTAATTCCGAACTCTGATAAGATCGAGTATAAAGTGTTGACAGTCCTTTGACCGGTTCATTTCACCTATCTGTTTTCGAAGCGAGCAGGTAAGGAAATATATAAATTTATATGAAAATCACGCAAATAGAGGTCACATGATTGTGAAAATGGCTACTTTATTTTAGTGAAAACGTCTTCATTTAGGAAACCAGATGATGGACAAATCGTAAAGCGGTAAGTGGGCAGGCGGCATAATAATGGCTTGTAAATCTCACTGTTTGATTGTTCTCACGTCATCCTGGTATTAGTGATTATTATCAGGACAAAGCACCATTAAATGTTTCGAATAATTGAGCTTGAACAGTCAGAATCTGATGTAGAATGGTACACCATGCTCAGGGTCGTAATTTAGTGGTGCTGGGACGTGTTTCACTTACATCACTGGTTGACCTTGCATGTGATCATGTAGCGTAATCATGCCCATCAAAGTGTGGTCCAGGTCGATCCACATTTAAGTAAAAGTAAAATGGCGAACAAAATTACTAAGCCAAAGATCGGAATGCAGGCAGCCGCCACTGTATTCTATACTTCAACCATTTTCGATTTTGAGCAAGACCATGTTTCCCGGAGTATAATTCTTACAGAGACCAAAACATGTAAACACATAAAATCTGTTTGTGAAATGCAAATTTTGTAATCTGAGCAAAATGATGAATAATTTTGTTTAGCTAACTATGTAACTTTCATTTGTATGCGTTTAACATAACTGACGACAATGTGTAAAATATGTATTCAGCAGTTATAAATTTTGACCAGTATATCAGCATGCCTTTCGCCATTATCGGAGTTACCCGCAGTATGGAAAGCAAAACCTAAGTAGGTCAATACAGCAAAACCTAAGTAGGTCAATACAAGTAGAAGAATGTTACAGTCAAATGAATCTGTTAATTTGTCCGTACTTATATTTTTTGTTTTATTTTCTATTATTGCTGTTATAAAATGTAATTATCTCTTTATGTATTTATTGTTTGTGTGCTCTTGTCTTTCTTTCATTTAGAGAGAGAAGGTTTTTCTGAGTAGGACACGTGGCTATTGCACATCGATCAGCAGAAATAAATGCAAATTCCAAAAATGTTCTACCTATGACGAAAAACTTATTTCGAAACAATGATCATCACTTTGATCGAGTAGAAAAAAATCTTCCGTTCCCTGAGATCTTTTGAACATTCAAATATACATAAATATATATTTTTAACAGTTTCAGATCTTGAATAACAATGCTGCGTATAGTTTTAGCTGTTGTTTTGGTTACCATGGTGATGGGGGAGGGATGTTGCCCATACGATGCTTGGGAGGGGTATGAAGGTCTGTTGTCTGGTACGGAGCAGGGCGGAAAGTCACATTTGACTCAGGTAGGTCTAAATACATGTGATGTTTTCGTACATGTCGTTGCCACCTTCTTAGCGGATAATATTTTCCTTTTTATTATGGTTCCAATGTCTTTCCCGTCGTTGTTAATAATAATAATAATAATAATAATAATAATAATAATAATAATAATAATATGAAGAAGAACATCAAAAAGGAGAAGAACAAGACCTTTACAGGACATCTCATGAAATAAACATAACCTATATCTAAAGTTTCAATATGGATATTTTCTCTACTCAGACATTTACTTGCACATGAGAACAAAACATCGGTAGCTATAACAATTACAAATTAAAATTTATATGCGATAAGAGACTTTGTAATAGATTTATAATCTTGTTACTAGAGCGCTCATTGCAATATATATATA
>JAECUM010023505.1:0-52557 GCA_016617855.1 Megalonaias nervosa
ATCTATATGCTATCATATGGATAGAGATACTCCTGTCTATGTTACATTTCTAGATAATGCTAAAGCATTCAGCACAGTTTGGCAGAAAGGTTTATTTTACAAGTTGTAAATACCTAGAATCAAAGGGAAGACCTGGCGCATCATTAAAGACTCGTTCGAGAGCGTAACAAATTATGTTTTATTTGCGGGCAAACGGTCTGAACTTTTCTGTATTAGGCATGGTGTACGTCTGGGCCGCACCTGGTCTGCTTCTTTCTTTTTCGTAATGATAGATGATTTGATCACTGAATTAGATCACACCTTGCGTGATCTAAAACTTGCCGATCTACATCTGCCTTGTGTCTTATTACCAGATGACACAACTGTAATGTCTAATTCACATCATTCGATGCAACATTTGCTTGATAATATTTGAAACTACGCGAGAAGGTAGAGACTTAGACATAACGCAGATAAAAAGTTGCACTGTCTTGTTCACTAACAAAAGAACGACTATTTTCTCCTCTTTACTGTCTGACACATCTCCATTTTCAGCAGTCGAAAGTATGAAGTATGCCAGCATACCTCAAACATACAATTTAAGCCAAACTATGCAATAGAAGAAGCATGCAATAAAGGCAAAGTTTGTTAAACTCGTTTTATTTTATTGGTACCAGAGACGACGTAATGAATCCCTTAACAAACCTTAAAATTTGGAAAAGAATTATTCAAACTTCGGTTCAATATGGATTCGAACTATGGTCATGCATCCCATATACCAAGATGGAAGAACTCG
This sequence comes from Megalonaias nervosa, assembly GCA_016617855.1. Lineage (NCBI taxonomy): Eukaryota > Metazoa > Mollusca > Bivalvia > Unionida > Unionidae > Megalonaias > Megalonaias nervosa. Next base: position 776 of record JAECUM010023505.1, read on the forward strand.
AGTTATGTCAGATGTATGCAGCGAGACGTATGCAAGCTCTAGATAAATCTTCGCCAACAGAGGCAACGTGCAGTACTTTAGGACATTGGTCAATGGAAGCATATTTATCTAAGGCAATAATTATCCTTTCTCAACCGACTGTGTAGGGCGAGTGGTATTTTTAATCACTATACCTTTATGCTATTATCTGGCAAACCCTTTAAAACGGGCGGGTTTTGTATCAAACATTTTTAGAATAACTAAGAAATATGGTCTGGGAAGCGTTGTTTTAGACAACACAGTAAGCGTCCAACCAAAAGGCAAATATGCTTGGAATCGGCACATTACTGTTGTTATTCAAAATCATGAAGAAACTCCTGGAGAGCAATATCGATTTAAATGACGACTTTATTTACTTCAGAAACATTCACTTGGATTTAAAACCAAGTAGCATGTGGTTTCTTGGACATAATTTTCCACCAGTGTTATGGCCTCTGTATGTCATGCCTACTGTTAACCCTATGATATGTAAACTGCGGAGAAGAGAATGACGACAGGGTGAAACATGTCATTTTAGGTTGAGAAATGCTACTTGCAGAATGCAGTATTTTCTTTGAGGGAGTGATTGACACCTTATTCAATCAGGAAGGCGATATATTGTTGGAGACACATTTTGGAAGCAGGGTTGACTGTTTGTCATCTATTGATAATGATATTACGGAATAGACTCACGCTGATGACGGCGATCAGTATAGCTTCATTTTAAAATAAAATGTATGTCCTGCTAACAACAAAAAGATCCTAGCCAAGCTGCGAAAAAAGTAGTACATTTTTGTTTCTCATAAAGGTCCGCAAATGTTATTGCATGACAACCCAACAAGATGTAATGCTCTCTGGTTCATATATTATAATCATTACGACAAACTGTAACCTCTGGTCCTCTTTTTCCATACGGGGCATGTTGACTGTTATCCCACACACGTATATAGATGTGTATATATGTGTGTGTGTGTGTGTGTGTGTGTGTGTGTGTGTGTGTGTGTGTGTGTGTGTGTGTGTGTGTGTGTGTGTGTGTGTGTGTGTGTTCGCACACACACATATACGAACACAAACACACACACGCACTTATATACACATCTATATATGAGTGTAGAATAACGTGAAACAAGTCAAGTCCGGATATATATATATATATATATATATATATATATATATATATATATATATATATATATATATATATATATAATTCAAACCATCGCTTCATCTAAGTAAATGCTTATAGAAAGATGTGTGCTATACTAAGAAAGTGAAAACAGGTAAAATATATATCTAAAGATATATTCTTTACAGTCATAACCAATTACTTAATACTGTTACGTGACTAGGCTCGTACAAAGTAACAAAGAAAAGAGTGAAGCCAACAAGCTATGTAAATTTTAACAGAATAATTTATTTCCCTAGAAAACAAGATAAAAATATGAAAAAGGACTTACGATTTGTGAATCTAATCCAAAAATTAATCCTAGAATTTAAACGTATAAGTCCTATCACTAAAAAGTTCTAAATGAATCAAAGTTCGAATCCCGATGTAGTTTCAAGATGGAATGAGATAAGGTCTTCTATATCCTGTTTAGTGTTGTTGTGTCAACAGTTCCTTGTTGAATCACCAATTCCGGCTTTAGAATTCCAAATAATTTCCAATAAATGTCTTTGTCCAAGAATTTTGATGAAGAAGAGCACTTGTATGTTTTCCAGAGAAATTAATTACCAATTCCGAAAACTAGAAAACCTTAACTCAAACTGATCACAACACAAAATACCTCTGAGCTCCGAAGGTATCAATTTACAACTGACCATTTCACTACAAAACTTCAGATTTAGCCCCCGCTAAAATGTAATTTAGACCCACGTGATGGGGTCACGTGCTCACTTAGTTGGAACAACGCAGTAAAATAATATGTCAGTTAGCACGTATACTATTTACGGGTTCGATTGTACTGAACGAATCTTACTGTAAGATTCAACAATAAGTTGTTTACAAAATAGAGCTAACTCGCAAGCCAAGTATGACCTTGATTACGACTAACGATTTTCATTTTGTGTTTACCAATTTCTGAATTAAGGTCAGGAACTAGGTCAGCTAAAAATGCAATGTAGCAACACTACTGCGTTTTAAATTAGGCTAAAAAGAAATCTGAATTTTCCGAAAAAAAAAGTCAAATCCAGTGACTAAAGTTATCATTACAATAACATGTAATGAAATAAAAATAAAATAAAAAAGAAATTTAAAACTGACACACAAGTAATTAAATTACAGATACGTAACAATACCCTTTGTAAGTATGATAGTTGACGCAATATGCATCATTCCTGTTCTTGTTTCTAATGTTTTTAATTGAAATGTTTCAAGATCGCGTATTATGCTACTTTGATTCATAGTTGTGACAGTCATACACACATACATACATGCAACCATACATGCATACAACCATACATACATACATGCATACAACCATACATACATACATGCATACATACATACATACATACATACATACATACATACATTACATACATATAACCATACAACCATATATACAACGGCACCATGCAAACAACCATACATGCATGCATACCTACCTACCTACCTATCTACCTACCTACATACATACATACAACCGTAATACAACCATACAACAATACATACGTGCATACATACATACATACATACATACATACATACATACATACATACAACCGTACAAACAACCATACAACAATACATGCATACGTGCATACATACATACATACATACATACATACATACATACATACATACATACATACATAGGTCTAGACTGTTGTTTACTTTGAATAAAGCATAATCCTGAGAATTATCTTCTCTTCATTACAGGTAGGATCGAACCTATACACATACGGCAAACATCTGACATCCTCTTTGCATTTCACTTGATAGAGTGACACCTCTCAATAAAGCGAACAGAAGCTCAACGTGCTCTCACGAGCAATCACATTTTGTCTGGGGAGTTAACTCTAACTCTATATATCTAATTGTCCTAACTTCTTTTTATGCAGAATTTACAGTAGAACTGCTTTTCTCTGGGTGCAGATTATCGGATGTGTTAATTCCTACAGACTGCTACAGTGTCCTCCGCATTTTGTTATTTATTATTTAGTGTTTAGTAATTTCAGATAAAAATAGTTCTCTATATTATGCACTATGGTCACGCATTACGTAGAGTACCAATCTTCGAAAGTGGCAGCTTTCAAACAAAACGTTTGTACTAAGAAAAAGTGGTCATGCAAATCAAATATGAATATATTTATTTACCGATCATCTATGTCCGATACAAAACACCCAAGTGTCAAGGAATTGTATAAATCCCTTTATTTATTAAATACATGTACTCGGGTTTCGTTTCTTGTGTACAACGATATCCGAAGGTGATTTATGTATATTGTACAATATTTCAAAACAGTGATTTCGGTTCATCCTATGCAGCACGTGCGACGTGCTTTCGATAGGAAAAACCGATTTTTTCCAGCGCACGGACGATGTAGGCTACATCGTCTGTGTATAAATGCCTCACCGTAAGACGTTATCTTCACATTACGGAACGTCTTGTCATCAAGCAGTCTACTCAGTGCAGGAGCCCCCTAGTTCCAAAATGTCAGATAAACAGAAGAAGAATTACAGAATCAAATGAACGGAAACGAAACGGACTTTGAATTAAGGCTATGGAGCAAGAATATTAAAAGAAATTAATGAAATATAAAATAAATGGAATACAATATGCGATGATGAGACTCCTTCCTGTTGAGCAGGGAGAAAGGGCAGATCGACAAAATTGCGATATTGAGACTCCTTCCTGTGACCAGGGAGAAAGGACACTCGCCATACTGTACGGATTAAAAGATGACTTAACGCAATGGAAAACGGACTTATGATTCAAATTACGTAAGAAATGTTTAAACAACTTAAACGAATGCGAAGAATACTTATTAAAGTTTAATATTATTAAATTTTACTAATAAATATTATACCTAAATTTTCAAAATTTACTGATTACCATAATTGACTAAACCAAACAATTCATGTGATACTTTAATAAATTAAGTTGTTAGTAACTTGACTATAGTCACTTAATATATTTACGATCAATTACGATCAAAATGGTCATTCATGTATTAGACAAGAAACTCATGGCACCTGAGCTAGTGTATCACGTGAAAGCGTAGTGTGAATGCTGCTCGTGCCCAATTAAGATTTCAAACAACCTATACGCAAAGCAGAAACGTTATAATATCTGTTTATTAAAACTATAAAACTGTACTTAATAGAAATTGTATATGAATTAATTTATTAAACTTTAGACTTATAGGACACTATGATTATGAATTAAATAACAACTCCAGAAATTTGATATATTAGAAGAAATAAAAAAATTGAATGGTGTACAAACCCTTACTCAAAATTAATAAAAACGAAATTTAATAAAATTAAAAACACACACATATGGAAAAAAACATGAACACAAAATAACTTTTGTCACAAGGGGGTTACTCAAATGATGTCATCTGAGAGTAACCACACCAGTAAAACTTAGGGACTTTCACATCCTCAGCTGTAGAGGTATGTAAGTTAGTATATTATTTCTTATGTATACTGTAGGTTATAGCTATGTACGTACTATCACGTTTATTTTGTATGTTTTCAATGTAGATTTGGGTTGCGTAGTATAACGCAAATATTTTATATCCTTGCTTTGTGACTTAGCAAGAGATTTATATCGGCTATATGTGTGTGTGTATATATATGTATGTGTGTATATATATGTGTGTGTGTATATATATGTGTGTGGGTATATGTATGTGTGTGTATATGTATATATGTGTATATATATATATAACACGCAGGCACATACGGACGCATGCTCCTATGTATGTATGTATAACCATTCTTGGAAACAAAACAGATTGTATGAGGTTATAGCATAGTTTAGTGTTCTGTTTTACAAATCGGAGTATGGATTTGATTCCATATATTGCAATAGAAAGATGTGAAAGACTTGTATATTTGGAAGCCTGATATTACGCCTTTGCATGATCTGACGTGATTACATTTTTTGTGACTTCATCGACCATATTGCACCTAAATATCGGATAATGATACAGGTTTTTAAAACCTCATGAGAAAATAGACATTTAAACCTGATCCGATACGATCGATGCACTAAACAACTGGGCTATTTATATGACTATTTATTCTTAGGCTATTGCTATGACCATTTTTTTTTTTTTTTCTTAGGCTAGCTTGAAGACTAGACTTCTGATACAACAATATTTCAAAAGGTTTTTGCTGACTCGGCAACTTACCATTTCATCAATTTCATATTTTCTATTTAACACTGTACATTTGTTTCAATTTATTGTGCATTCTTAGAGGTACGCGTTTGACGTTTATATAGAACTCTATCGATCACATCAGAGTGTACATAACAATTATTTCGGGGGCGCCGAGTGGTCTAAAGCGCTCTTCGTTACGGATCACTGCCATCTCACCTGTCTGCGTGGGTTCGAGTCTAGGATTCGGCGAATGTGGATATGTGAGAAAGCTTGCCAGTAGCTTCTCGTGGGTCGGTGGTTCTTTCCGCGGATTTCCCGGTTTCTTCCTCCACCATTAATACTGGCCGCCATGTATAGCCTATCGTGTGCTGAAAAATGGCGTTAAGCCAGACAACAACAAAAATTATTTCGATCATCCGAACGAGTATATATAAACTCTTTTGATCACCTGTGATATGTGTGTGTGTGTGTATATATATATGTGTGTGTGTGTGTAATTTTTATTGATGACTGTAAATTGTAGTGGTTATCTTTAGCTGAAATTCGTGTACATGCGTGGGTTCTATTTTAAATTTAAAAAAATAGTATAGATCGCACAGGATTTAGAAACAGATTCTTTCGAATGTGTTTATAGTTAGTAATAATAAAATTATTAGTCAATATGTTGACAAGTTCAGGCTATTTCCCACTGGACAAGTGTCTTAGAAGAATTTTCATTCGATGGGTAAATATGAGTTCTTCTAGGATGTTGGATAATTTGCGATTTGTTATATAGGTATAGTGACTACGTGCGTGTTTTACCTGTGTAAGAATAAATGAGCGTGTATACTATGAACACAATTCTCGCCAAACTGGCTGTGGTGCGTTGATGCGTAGTACCAAAATTGTTATGCATTGGAAAGCAATATTGTTGTTAATAGCACAATGTAATTGTATCAAGTTTTAGAATGTTTCTATACTATCATTGCCGACTAATTACTAGGTAACTATATTCTACGATAGTATCATTCCCAACTATTTACTAGATGACTATATCATACAACATTATCGTAGCTGAATAAGTACTGGATGAGAATATTCAACAAAAAGACGAACGTAAAATTTACAACAATAAATAGGTAAAAGGCATGCACAACAGCGATAACGCAGTTAATATATACAAGGTGATGAAGAAAACGGCAATACGTGTGATCAGCTAACTGATGATGGAAACACAGGACTAAACAAATATACAACTCTATAGTAATTGCAAATATCAAAGCACAAAAATCACAACCAGTAACGCGATAATTGTCTCAACGCGACTCTTGCAACAGCATTCTACACTTGCTGAAGGAGTTGTGTGACCCCAACTGTGGGCCTGGCTAACCCTTAAGAGACAACGGACAGGAACGGCCTGAGCAAACGCGGGCCAGATTTGGATCATTTTGGCGGGGTCCCACTGATTTACGCGATGGGTCCCCTGTGGGCGCGGCATTTGGAAATAAACTTTTAAACAAGTTTTATATGATATTGAACTTAATATTTTATTCCACCGCTTTAAATTACTTTCTATAGATATATTTAAAAAAAAAAAGAAAAATTACTAACGTGCGGGTTCCCTGTGAGCGCGGCCCTGACAGAGGACTTTTCGTTTCAGCACTTAACTAAACCTTTTCACGCATTATTATAAATATCAGTACACTAGCGCAAATATTCTCTAGGCTAAGACGCCAGAGGACGATATTAACAATTATACTGGGAATACGTTCCAGAAACTACTATTGCAGCTAAATGTTGCCTATAATAAAGGAGTTTGATATATTTTTTGCGATACGTTCGATTTCTTTTAAATCACAGTTAGGAAAATTTTAAATGTGTCAAAAATTGTCAGGGCTTTAAGTTTAACTTGCGTTCCCCTAATGATAATTAACATTCATTCATTTTTCCCCTCGATGTGTAATAATTTTGCAAGAAGCCGTCAACAATGTATTACCTTATGATCATTCCCCTCGATGTGTAATAATTTTGCAAGAAGCCGTCAACAATGTATTACCTTATGATCATTCCCCTCGATGTGTAATAATTTTGCAAGAAGCCGTCAACAATGTATTACCTTATGATCATTCCCCTCGATGTGTAATAATTTTGCAAGAAGCCGTCAACAATGTATTACCTTATGATCATTCCCCTCGATGTGTAATAATTTTGCAAGAAGCCGTCAACAATGTATTACCTTATGATCACAATGTATTACCTTATGATCATCGGCTCGGATTACTTCTATTATAGAAGATAAAATAGTTGGAAAAACGCGCAATCATCTTCATATGCTATTTGTGTCACATAGCTGGCGAATTAACAAAAAGAAATTACTATTTTGTTATACTGCTGCTGTCTCTCTTTGGTAAGCACAACCAAATACTGAGTATGTTTTAGAGGAATGTTTGTAGAGTCGAGCCTCAGATTAGCTAATTTTAATAACTATGCAAAGACTTACATATAAATAACAATATTGAAGAAGCTTACCTGATTAAACTCGTCGTAGAAACTGTTCTTTCTTGAATATCCTTATCAACATGTTTATAATAATCCCATTGAAGACATATGAAATACACATTGTCAATACTCCAGCTAAATCAAATTTTAGTAGTCACATTACAACAAAATAACTGCCATCCATTAAGATGAGTTATTCTCTACCATATGATGACATGGCGGTAAAACTTTCCACTAGCAGTGACCTGCATTATATTTCCGACTTTTACCTGTCAAAGTTATTAATAGCATTCTCACACAGTTAAACACAGCGTTATGTCCACCTATCAATGTAGTATTTCCATGACGATGATGTTTGGAACGGTTCATCATTAAACATCATATAGTCCACACAGATGTCACGTGAATTCACACTGCACTGTTTATCTTCGAAAGCATTCATCGATACCTCTAATTCAGTTCTAGTTGTCCATAATTACGATAATTACCAAGTTTTGCCAGTACCATCAAGTGTAACCTTTTAACTATTAAGAAATGTATAAGACTGAATCTCAAATGATAATTATATAGCATTACTCCTTCTTACAGTCTCACAAGCCAATATACGTTGTACGTTAAACTATAATTACTTGCCTCAGAGAGTAGACAGCTAGGTGTTAGTGACGTAAACAGTGACTCAAAGAGGGCGGGCCTGTGATCAAATTGATTTGAGAAAACTTCAGTCACTTTTGCAACTGTTCAAATATTTTACAATCTATGCATGTCTTTAGCTAGGATATTTCTCGTTGTCCTCGCCATTGATGTCAAGCAAGCCACAAAATTAGAATCATGTGTCGATACGACTGAATTCAGCTCCGTAAGTAAATTTATTCAAGGGTAGAAGATCACGCGCTCAGTATACAGTACCAAGTCTTATTTGAGTACCGATAAATAAAAATACATTCTTGATAAGCCGATGAATGCGCTCTGGTGATTTCATTAACTCAAGCCTGATACAAAACCTCAAAACTGAACGGTTTCTTTCTTTTAGTTGGTCAAATGAAGGATGTATCGAATAAAAATTTCTAACGCAAGCAAGCGCAGAGTAGTCCCTGGGATCCAGGGACAGATTTGCTTTATATAGTTGGCAATTTGTAGCATATATATATATATATATATATATATATATATATATATATATATAGTGGGTTTGCGCACGTAGCTGAAAGTACATTCCGTTGCCTGGAGAGAGGATTCTCGTGCACCTGCAGGCCTTCCGTTCCCATTATTTTATAGGAACGATGGCTAGGTCGCCTCGGTTAGGGCTATGGTGTTCGAGGTACCTGCTAGGTGTCTTTAATGGTTTGATTACTTCTTTTTGCGAGTTCACCTTTTCCTTCATTTGTGAGTCCGTTGTTGTCTTGAAAAAAATAAGTTCATCCGATTTCTTCTTCTGATGCTATTTTGAAGCCATATTTCCTCAGGACTGTGTCGTATCATCTTTAATTCTACCATTTGTCTGGTTGATATATCTTATGTCTTCCTGTCTCATCCTCTATCATGTCGCTCATTATTTTAATAGGTTCTAGGTCAATTAACAATATAAACGTTCCTCCTTATTAAATATCTCCACTCCTGATGTTGTGGGATATTAACGTTATCACAAATTAATTCAAATTTAGTTAGCTCCATATCGGTGTGTATTGAATTAAATACTTGATCATTTGATAATGATACTGAGCATCGAGACAGCAGTTTTCTGACATGAAATCTGTATATACTGATTTTAGTAACTCGGGTATACTTCTGTTTTGTAAATGCCTATAACACATTCCAAATCAGAGCTCCGGGTGACCGAGTGGTCTTAAGCCTTCAACGAGAACTGCCATCTCACCACTATTCACGTGGGTTTGAGTCTATGGCTCGGTCAACGTGGGTATGTGAGAAAGCTGGTCTGTAGGTAAGCGGTCCTTTCCTGGATTTTTCCTGGTTCTTCCTTCACCAGTTATACTGGCCACCATGTATAGCTATAGTGTACTACAAATGGCGTGAAACCCACCAACACCACCACCACAACAACCAGAAGACTCCATATCATGAAGCTGCCTCTCACACTGAACATTTTTATTTTGCCAAACTTTCTTAGCACAATGTGCCTCATATCACATTTTAAATTGAAGTTTTTGAAAATGTTCTTCATGGGCATTTTGTGTTGACTATATTTTTAAATCACTAAATATATTTGTCATTCCATTGTCAGCTGGTTTAGAAGACAATGGAATTGTGCACCACGTATTAGGTTTCTAAATCTGAATTCCGTCATTTATTTATATAATATTCGGGTAATGGCGCTAACGTTCTATGCCATATGTTTTGGTGTGAGGGATGGCCCTGTTATAATCTGATTTAAAGTTTCGTCGCCCAAGCCTGTGGTGCAGAGTTTGAAGATCAATGGATTAGGCCAGATGGTCTTAAAGTTAAAAGACAAGTGGTCTCACACGAAGGCATGAGGTGATGTAGCTAAAGCTTTTATGGTCAGTGGCATAGGGTGAAGGTCAGAAAATGTGACTCATGTAGTCTCAAATAGGAACTAATAGCTTTGAAAGAATGGAAAATGGTGGATGGTCATTAGAAATCTGGTTGAGAGTGGATGAAACCGGTTAATCGCCTTAAACTGAATACTGCTGGTTGTTACGTGTAGGCTCGTACAAATGTAACAAAAGAAAAGAGTGAAGCCAACAAACTTTGTAAATTTTAAGAAAATTTATTTCCCTAGAAAACAATGTAAAAATAGGAAAATAGGACTTATGGTTTGTGAATATAATCCAAAATTTAATCCTAGGATTGAAAAATATAAGTCCTATCACCAAACAGTTCTAATTGAATCCAGGTTCGAATCTCGATGAAATTCCAATATGGAGGCGATGACGTCAGATGAGGTGGTTGTACTGATGGCAACAGATCCTCGATTGAATCACAGTTTGTTTCCGTTTAGAACTCCAGAATAAATTTCCATTAAATATCTTTCTCCCAGAACTTTTATAAATATGAAGCACTTGTGTAGTTTTCTAGAGAATGAATGATTAAATTCCAAAAAAATAGATGAACTTCAAAACAATCTGATATCAACGATAGAAACACCTTGCACCCTCAAGGTGGAAATATACGACTGATAAATCTACAAGCAAAATGGCTGTTTTAAGCCTCGATTTTAGATCACATGGTGGCTCACATGACAGGGGGAAGTGATCACTAATTTGAACAGCGCAGTTAAAAAAATGCCAATTATCACGTAAGCAAAATAGCCCTGTCTAAGAATCAGATTCTCACGCTGGAAATGAATTTAAAAATAAAACTGTTTACAACAGAGCTAACACGTAGGCTGAAGATGACCTTGGTAATAGCCAATCGTTTTCACTCGATGTTTACAAAAACTATGAACCAAGGTGAGCCAAAAATAGTGCTTAAGTCATACCTTTGCGTCAAAACAAAAGACTGAATTTACTGGGAAAAATATCAAATCCATTAAAAATTATCATTACAATAAAATATAATGACACAAAAATAAAATAGAAAGGATTTAAAAACTGACACACAAGTAATTAAATTACATATACGTAACATGGTTAAGTGGCCTTCTACTTCGTTGTTTGATTAATTACCGAAGAAATTGTGTTTGTGGATTTGCAGTGAATGTTCTGCTTTAGCAGACTTTGTTCACGAAATGCTAGCAGACTTGACAAGACAGGACAGACTTTGAGTTGTAAACAATCGTACGATATGAAGTTTCCTTTTGGTAGACATATTTGGATATATATATATATATATATATATATATATATATATATATATATATATATATATATATATATATATATATATATATATATATCTGTGTGTGTTAAAGAAAGAGACACTATGTAATTCTTCGTAAATTATATGAAAATTACGTGGTTATTGAAGCTTATGGCTGCGGCACGGAAGTTTTTCTAATAGGTAGGATTTCAAAATATACATCGGCTTTTCACTGCAATGTGTTTCTGTTTAGAGCAGCAAAGAAAGGAATCGAATATACCAGGCAGTGTATGCATCAACTAAGACAGGAACTGAATATACCACACAATGTATGCATCAGCTAAGAAAGGAACTGAATATACCACGCAGGGTATGCATCGACAAAGAAGGGAGAAAAGAGGACTTATTTAGAGGTGGATGAGTGCAACATTGAAACATTTCGTTTGTGATCTCGGTGCTTTTTGACCTCAGTACATGACTATAGAGACATAAAATGACCACAACATATCGTATTGTATGGTATTTTATGACCATAGCGCCATAAAAGCCACAACAATTCGTGAAGCATAGTACTGTAAGACTCTAACGCCATAAAGGGCCACAACAATTCGTATTGTATAGTATTTGTATGACTATAACGCCATAACGGGCCAGAATAATTCGTATTGTATAGTATTTGTATGACTATAACGCCATAACGGGCCAGAATAATTCGTATCGTGGAAGATCTTTAAAGTTCCTTAGAACTGTGTCGTTCACTAAAAGTTCAAGCGCAGTTAAAACCAACGTATTTGTATGTTTATTTTTGTTTGTTTGTTGTTGTTGCTGTCGTTGTCCTTGTTGTTGTTATCTGTGGTGACAATTTCATTAAGGTTTCGTAAGCTTGATAGTCGGATGGGGTTTAGTATGCTGTTGATGTCAACGTATTGACTGGTCTGTGCAGCTTGAATAATCACGTCACGTTTATTGCCGGTTTGTGTATTGTGTTCCATTGAATGGTCGCTGATTGGGAAGTACAAAGAGATTCAAGGGTCTAAAACAGTAATTGAATACTGCAAATTACTCAACTTTTAGATAATTCGACAAGACTTGCGTCTGGCAGCTGCGATATTTCAATAGCCACATAAAGTTGTATAGCCTTGTAGAGTGCAGAAGCTTGATTCATTAGCTGATAATGCTTTAGTACTTTATTTAGAATAACTTGCATTAGGTCATAATAAAATGTGTTCCAATATACTACGCGATACATATCTGTATTATCTCAAAATCATTTTGCAATACGTGTATAAGAATATTTCTGGCAATATAAATTCACATGATTTGAACAGTAGACACTAGATGAACTACACACCATTTGAATTCCAAACTCAAAAGGAGGTAATGAATCCATCTTAAAATCTCGGTAACGATGCTACGTCGTACGTACGATTCTTTTGTATCAGATAATTTTAATTGACCCCGAGTTTCGCTAATATTGCGTGATGGACATATGGACTCAGGACACAATTATTACTTCCTGATCAGTGTCCACGAATGTAGTCCCAGTCTATTTTTGAAACATTTTTGTCTATCATTTTTGGTTGTGAAGCATAAGATAGATTTAGGCATTCTTGTTATTGATTTAAAGGAAATTTCATTATTGTTAGAATATAATTATTATGGTGTGATTGTCTGTGTCTGTGTGTATTATGGCAACAGTGCACAGTGAATAATGAAGCATTGTTGCTGTTCTGGAAGTGATTAGGCTGACCCACTGCATGTTGTTTGGTTTACAGTTCAGCATCCCTAAATAACGCCAGTTAACCTATGAAAAGAACTTCACGGGGAGTTTATCTTTGAAGATATTTTAGAGAAACATAAGATTTATTAGGACACAATGGAAAGTTCAGGACTGACAAACAAATGTCTGGACTATACGGTGAAAATAACTGTTATAAGATGTCTTATGTGATGTGATGATTACAATGTTCTAAGCGATGTTGATTATACAAAATTACTTAAAACTTGACAAGTACTTTCAATTCAGTCATACAACATTACTGAAAACTTAACAAGTACTTTCAATTCAATCACACATTTTAGAAAGCGCAATAGGAAACCCACGATGCATATGACAGTCTTGCCAGCATTTTGTGAAATTGTTAATTATCAGCAGTTTACTATTTCATGGGCTGAGCACGCTTGATGGAAGGCTTCTATGATCCCTTTAGTTCTAAAATATTTTATTGCTATTTAATTAATAGGAACACATATGTTTCACAGATTTATTTGATTCACTGCCTCAACAAAATTGCACAGTTCAGTCATTTCTCGTTTGAAGAAACAAAAAACAACAACAGGTAATTGAATGAACACGTTTTCTTCATTGCATATCTTACGAGACATTGTTGATTAATATTAAAGAAAGAAATTGTAACGTTATAAATATTGCATTAGCAACAGTTAAGATACAGTTAAGTTACACATCCCCACCACATTGTATCTGGTTTTCCTCAGATATGAATTACAAGCACAAATATATCCAAAGTTATAAATTACCATGTCAAAAGAATACATTCGGGTTGTAATCTCCTGCAAGTTATTATGAGTTTTACCAGTTCTCCTCTAATATTGGCTGTTTAAAAATAATGTTACTATATCTAAGGCAAGAATCATTGTTTATGAAACGTAAACAAAAATTGTTCCAATCAGGACTATTGTCAGTATTTAGAGTTTTAAATTGATGAGATTAAGCAATATTCTTAACATGGATAACACCTGTTGATAGTCTCCGGCTTTACATGCCTCTATCTTCTTGACACTTCAATTATCTGGGAGGCAAACATATAAATTTGGAATATTTTCACAAACTGTGTCTTCCACCAGGTTCTTAACATATTCTGACTTATAAACTGTTGTTTTCTGACCAAATTAAACGATCTGTTTTCTTTACTGTCAGTTGTGGTCACCTCAAAGATCTAAAAGTACAATTTACAAAGCGTGAATAATTTCAGGCAATTATATTCAATACTCAAGTACTGATTTACGAATACAAGGGAAGACACAATATATGACAACCCCTTCACTAGAGGTGAGTTGTAAATATATAATGGGTTCAACCTTTCATCCCATGGTTCCACCCAGGGTCCTGACAGGTACAAGGAGAAGGAAAAGTATGTAATGACATTCACAACAAAGATAAAACAAAGGATACGATGATAATCCACTGTAAGTGATGAAAAAGCTCATGAAAACAAACCTTCAACCAAGCATTGCCCTACATCTTGATCCCATGACCCTGGCAAGGGACATGCTCTACCAGCATGAAATATGCATACATGTTAACGGGGTGCATTTTCCAATGTTGTATTTTAAACTTGAAGCTAATTAATTAAAGTTGTATGGGATGAGAGACAAATTTCATTAAAAAGTGCCAGCTTAACCAAAGATATGACCCTGGACATGACTAGGGAATGCAGATATGTGGAAGGTATAATATGTTCATATAATAATTCCAAATATACTAGCAAATTGACATTGTAATAGGGTAATTGAAATATTTTATTATCAACACACACACACACACGAATACACAACACATACACTACACAAATAAATCCGAAAAAAAAAAACCACAAACAAACTGAAAACCAAAAAGTATTAACTTTTTCATCCCATGACCTCAGCCATATGCAATATTTGAAGTGAATCGGGTAAATATTTTACAGAATTACAAGATGCTGACAAAATATGAAGAAGCAAGCAAAGCTGTACACGAGTATTTCAGTACATAATCCCACGCCAAAACTAACAATCCAAACCACTGCATAATCCAACTGCATATTTATTAAATCTTTGTTGCAAGATGGTTACCCTTGTTCAATACCCCAGTCAAAATAAAACTTTTCTTTTACCTTTATCATAATCACCCAGCTGAGAATATTCACACTAATCTTGTTCCAATCAAGTGGTTGACATATATTCTCGGCTTTACTTCGCCGCAACCAAATAGTTCAAAAACTCACCTGATGCCTTCTAACTGATACGAGGAGTCCATTAACGTTCTTAGGTCTTTAAAAGGTAAATACTGTTCAGTTCTTCTAGAATCAATTAATTTTGCCCATGTGTTTCCGCCGAAGTCCCTTGTTAATAGGTCACGCTTGTTATGGGATATACTTTTAGAACAGTTCCTCAGCGAGGAGTTTGTCACCTCCACTTCAAACATTAGCTTTCTTTGGGTAGTTGACACCACAAGATATTCAAAATACAATCTGACCCATTCAAGTTATGCTGAATATAATTTGGTCATTCAAGGTATGCTGAATATAATCTAACCCATTCAAAGTATCTAAGAATATAATCTGGCCTATTCAAGGTATGCTGAAGAGAGAGAGAGTGTGTGTGTGTGTGTGTGTGTGTGTGTGTGTGTGTGTGATTTTTATTTTTAAAATCTGTTCAGTCATGTCGCTACTAAGTCTACAGTGTGACAGTTTATAGTGATGTCTAGCACTGAGGCATCAGTAATGACGCAGACATGTGGCATGATGTCCCACCCAGTCACGTTATCCAAACACCAGGCCGACCAGTCCTAACACTAACTTCTTAATGCTGAGCGCCTAGAGAGGCAGCTGTTAGTACAATTTGTTTTAAAATAAGTCTTTGGTATGACTCGAACGGGATTCGTACCCGCGACCTCCCGCATCCGAGGAGGACGCTCTAACCACTAGGCCACCGGAGTGGTCAAGGTATGCTGAATATAATCTGACCCATTCAAGGTGTCTAAGAATGTGATCTGGGCCATTCGAGGTATCGAAGAATATAATCTGGCCCATTCACGGTATCTAAGAATATAATCTGGCCCATTCAAGTTATCTAAGAATATAATCGGGCCCATTCAAGGTATCGAAGAATATAATCTGGTCCATTCAAGGTATCGAATAATATAATCTGGCCCATTTAAGGTATCTAAGAAAATAATCTGACCCATTCAAGGTATACTCAGATGGATCATTGATTTTATATTTTCTTGAGTTTCAAAACACTAATACTTTACTAAAGTTGTTCACTGATCTGTTAATCTTCTCAGACAAATTAAAGTTGATTCATTTTAACAAATTAAGAAATAAGTGCTGACAAAATGTTGTTTAATGAGTAATGACCTCGAAGTTTTAGTTCTCTTCAAGCATCCTATTACATCTTTAAAAATCTTTACATTGTAGGCTAGGCTTTCAAAGCATCATGGCACAGATTATAAGCATCCAAAAACACTTTACCCTGCAAACGTTTGATACCTTTTCTAGTGTGCACTGTATGCGTTTCCTTCTGTTTTGCCAGATTGCTTGATAGTTTTGATCTAATAAATATACTATGAATATTTAATATCTAATAAACTATTTTTCTTTCACGATATTATTTAGGTACATAGGAATTATATATGGGTGTCTAAGAATTATATATGTGGGTGTTCCTATGATCATTAGTTGCTTTATCTTGTTTTTTCCTTTTTTAAACAAGTGCTGTAAATTCACCACTTGTTTAATGTAAACATTCAATAAAAAATGATTTATCTTTCAAAATAATAGAATCACTTCCCCAGTCCAAGAATTTTTAGAATTGGATAGACTGTAATTTTTCTCGAAGTTAACAAAATATATAAGGAGAAACATTCCCCCAACCCCCCCCCCCCCAAAACAAACCAAAACCGCCCAAAATCAAAACGAAATCACAGTATTTTAGGGATTTTAAATGTGCCGGACACCTATCTATGGACTGATCAGTTTTCCAAATGTTGCTGACATGACTCAAAATGTGCCTGACACCTATCTATGGATGGTTCTGGATCCCAAATGAGCCTGACACCAATCTATAGATGGATCCAGATCCCAAAGTTGTCTGACACCTATCTATGAAAGCTCTAGATTCTAAATATGCATGAGGCCTATACATGGATGTATGAAAATGTGTCTGATACCTGTCTATGGATGGCTATAGTTTATTTATTTATTTAATGGGTCCATTGTGCAGAAAACCTTAGTAGTGTTCTAAAAGAGGATTTAGATTTTGGTTACTGTTAAAGATCACAACGTTCTACATACATCACGATGTCCTCATTTCACTTGAAATCATACGCGTACGCATGCGAATCAGTGTAATGCAATCCGTGAAAGTGCCAGCACGCGCCCATGCATGAGGATGGCCATGTCAGATAAAAGACTATGACCTATACCAGTACCCAACCAAACCGCTATTATAACACTACTATGTATACAAGTCTTTTGAGACACGACAAATACAAAGATCATTCACTTGTATGTATGGCAAAAAACAAATGTATTGCAGTAGCGCTGTCAAAGGTTAATTGGGTGGTCGAAATTGCCAGTCTGATCGATGTTCATCACACAATCGGCAACGATACATTGGACTAGCCTGATAGTGACTGCGTTGTGGTCCGAGTCAGATATGCAAATAATGTATTTGCAAGATTAAGAGCACCGTTGTTTCCATTCGGTCAATATTGAAACAAAAACAACAAAATTGCAAGGATATCTTCCTGAACAGGTATGACTCATTCGATCGTCCATGCCTTGGTGATTACTGTCCAGATCATGCTCGTGACACCAATCTATGACTCATTCGATCGTCCATGCCTTGGTGATTACTGTCCAGATCATGCTCGTGAATATAATCTGGGTTGACGTCAATATCGATGCCATCGATGTGGAATTGGAAGACGAGTACATGATACTGATTAAGACTTTTACTTACCTTGTAGTCAACTGTTGCAGCGTAAACGTACACTAATTTTGATCGTAAACTGTGGCAGTGATTGTATACCGTGGCAGTGATTGCACACTTTGGCAGCGGTTGACACGGTGACAGTGATTTTATACGGCGCCCAACACAGATTGCTCGTCTTATCCATGTTTACAACAATAACGTTCAGGCCTATATTAATTATTAGCTCTACTGTGCGACTGCAGAAATAAGATTTTTGGTTGCCACTACACTGTGTATATTTTCTGTTGCAGAGTTAGTCTGATTTTTTTTAAACTGGCAGAATAAATCGGGGAATATTTTATACTTACAGAAAATATTTTATAGAAACTGCAGTAATTTTATAATAAACAATTACCGCGGTAAATATAACTGGCGAAAATTTAACAGATTAATAAATATGTGAAAGAATGTATACATATATCGAATTCTGGGAATAATTTATCATGTCAGTGCGGTGTGCGCAATATTAAAGAAATGATTAAGTCACTTTTCAACTTAAATGAATCAGACAGATTATCAAAGAGGTCAAAAAGCTGTTGCCTGACTTTTGAAATAAATATTCAAAACATAAATAAATAAATTATTCAGTTCAGTAATTATCTTGGAACAGCAACGTTGTAAATCTGGAAAATATTATGAGAAAATATCCGAAAACTCAAATGACTGCGGTCGACTAAGAAAAAGACAAAAATGGAAAAATTGTTGGCTGTTCTGGAAAATTATTTCGATTTGAAAATTGTAAATGCATCGATGGACCATACTAGCGTTAGTAACACGACGATACCACCTTCTAACTCCCGTGCTGCATCAGAAGGTTTTAATCAAA
The DNA here is from genome assembly GCA_016617855.1 of Megalonaias nervosa. Taxonomy (NCBI): domain Eukaryota; kingdom Metazoa; phylum Mollusca; class Bivalvia; order Unionida; family Unionidae; genus Megalonaias; species Megalonaias nervosa. Next base: position 19,959 of record JAECUM010023505.1, read on the forward strand.
TTACACGTGTGATTTCATTTTTTAGTGCTTGTATGAAATCGTATTACACATTAGTGAGACCTCTCTGAAGTAATAGCCCTTCGAGTCCGAGATCTCCTTAGTAATTTTTGTACGCACTGATGGCCGAATAATAGCTTTGCAAGTGTGCGGTTAAAATGTTCCATAATCGCATGGTCTCGATGTATATTAACCTTTCCAATACGAACCTGAACATGTTGTTTTGTTAACCGCGCAATAACAGATTGGGGAAATTTTTAGCCTGGAGCGACTTGTAATAATCGTGGTAATGTTAACAGTGCACAATCATTGCTGCGATGTAACGTGTTATTGCAAATACAAATCCACCCCTTGCCTCGATAATTACGACCACATCGACCAGAATTTAATATGACTTTTTCTACCAACAATCACCGCGGGGGAAGGGTGCACACTCGAGATTCCATTGGTTTTGTTGTGAGTTTATTACACTGACCTAATTTCATATCATGGCCGTTTGGTTGTCTTGGTGCAAATAACCCATTTGTAGTTTTGCCATGGGGAATAATATTGAAATTCACGCGGGAGCGTACTACATGGAAACATTCAATGAACAGATTCTAAGGAGAATAAAACTGGTGACCGGTAATGTTTCCACAATTTTTATATGTGAACATCAGGCAATACTCATTTATGCTGTTTCAGTGGAATCTTTACCGTACGTGGTTGATATCACAATATCACACGGTCGTCAACAAGACTAATTCTCGGTCGGCTTGAAGAAATTCCCGAGGACAAATGATTTTTCACTCAAGGTATATCATATCGCACCTGGGATTGTCAGTATTACTTCAAAACTTCAAATCAATTAGAGCTTTAAAGCCATCAGTTATAAAAGTGGAGCTTTTACTAACGTAGCCGCACGAAGTTATATACTCTTTGGGTTTTCACCAAAGGTGGGACCGGATGATTTGATATCGAGTATTCCGACGCCAGTGTATCTTCCATTTCATTATGGTTGGTTGACATATTGATTTTACCCTTGTAGGCTAGGACGGCCACGCGTTAGACCTGCGCGGGGATATCTTGACAATACAACTTAACATTAGAGCTAGACCTGATATTTAAATATAATGACAAACGTTCGTGCAAGTGTGATATCAGTGCGTACTGTTAAGGAGCGAAACAAATTTTTTACATGGCATATTACGGAATTGGTCGTGGAGATTTCGCTCGTGAATTGTTTATATCAGCTTCAAATGTGTCCGCTGGCTTGTCGTCGCGCGCTGCATCAATAACTAAACTAGATCCAATGCGAGTCGTTGATATTATCAAAACATTGCTGTGGATTAGTTGAAAATTCTGGCGGTTCAATCGTTTCGCGATCGGCTATGAAGATTATTCACTCTAGCACCAACAACGACGGTTCCAGTTACATCACCATCAACAGCAAAATGCCTGACCTGGTAAATAGAATTATCAGTGAGGCTGCTCATCAAAGTTTGTCTGATTCAGTGATTACAAATCTGACAATGGGGAGTGGAGCGTTTAATAAAGTATTAGACGAAACCAATAATGTATAATTTCACTATGGCTCATTTTAAGCATAAACCCGCTCCCACATTTGACACTAACGTGCCTGTGTTGGCTAATCGAAGCAATAAAGATTTTCAATAATGTTCATAACCTACTATGTTCCCTAAGCAACAATAATAGAATTACAAATGCAAGACACTTTTGTGTCTTTTCTTCCATCTGAGGGTTTCTTGGAAATTGAGGGAAAATCATACAAGACAACGTCCCAGGGAATGATTATCCCGTCAGTGCCACTCTTAGATTTCATAACAATGACTTTTGAGGCGTTGTTCAATAGCGGACATTATCCTATCAACGGAGAGGAAATCAAAGTAATTCTTGACAACGTTGCCTTTGCCGGTATCGAACGTGAAAAATGTCTGGCGATGAAATGATTGGAGTCCTTATGATGAATGGAAGCCGAATTTAGTTGATTCAAGAGCCGTAAAAATTAGTGACATCAATGTCGTGGCTGGCATACGTAAATTTATACATGTATATTAGTCTTGAGGAAATAAACTCTGAAAATTTTCATTTAAAATATGAAATACTTCCTGGTTTTCATCTCAATGGTGACTTTAGAATTGCTGCGGATAGATCTGAATATTATTTCTTTATTCTGTGGCTTCGCCTACCACATGGGGCATCGTACTATTCAATTACTAAAACCAAAACATTCACTGCAAGACCCCAATGATAAAGCCAAAATATTAGACTAAAGAAATGCTACATTTAAGTCACATTATACTGACGGCTCCTTGAAAATGTTCAGGTCTGTTTAAGATTAATAAGATTAAAAAATAGAGATAAATGGGAAAATTGAGTCTGAAGCGTTATTCACCGTCTTTGGCATTTGTGTTTAAGATTAGATTTTAGTATTACATATAAATGATGGATGCTGACCGCGTTGATGATGATACAGAATTTGCCGCAATGTTTTGATTCAGCTGACCAATAATGTGAACATTAATAGTGATTCTGTTCCACGAACTGATCTCATATTTGTGTGAAAACTGCCCTTATCAGCCCTCGCATAAACTGAGATAGAATCTGGCTAAGGGGCAAATCTAGATCCGCAGTCTGGACCATCCTAATGTACCAATACCAATGCGAATCCGGCGTGGAATCATTGCATTAGGTGGAGAAAACACTCGGTCGTTGACTACAACACCAGTCATGAAAGAACTCAGAGAACGCTTTTTACGACGAAGAAGTGGAATTCACCACTGAATGCATCCCGGTTACACTTAATGAATATGTTAAACCAGTATTGACTCAACTGAAAATGGAAAGATCTCGACTTTCATTCTACAGGGACGCACTTGTTCGTGTGACAGTTTTTTTGTGCGAGGATGAGATCGATCATTTCAGAAATTATTCAATGGTTTTACATGAACGTAATGCAAGGCCTCAAGAGCGCACACACGCCGGAAATTTAAATATTCCCCAAGTATGACATTTGCACTGGTGGAAAAGGCTAATTGATTGGAAGAGCGAGTGCGTGTTGCACCTGACCAAAGTCGGCCTATCCAGCAATTATACTACGCTATCACATTATTAATAGAATAACTATAACGGACCCTCAAAGTTATCGACGCAAAAAGAAATACACGCAGAACAACATCTTCGAGGTGAAGTCGCTAAAATAGCTGTATTACTCATAAAATACGAACGCGAATATGTGATTATAGAAGCGATTTGTGGCTTGGAACGGCAATAACTGTTGACCGTAGCGTGGCTGAAACCTCGACTACGACAACCATCATAGATGCGCCATTGGACTTATTATCGGAGCTATATCGATAGTAACCTGTGTCTTTGGCCATGTTAGCAAAACAATTCGATACAGCTGCATTTGCGAATACCTGACTATTCAGAACTTCGCGTAACGGCAGAAATTTGTTTCATTACTATACTCGGTGGCTATCGAGGATAACATAATTAGCTTGGCTGTGTTCGAGATCGTCATGTAAGAAATGGAAAACCACCGACTTCGAAAACAGACACTGAACGGAGGAAGTTGATTTACAGAACGTAAAAGTCAGGTAATTTCATTTTATAGCAAAAAAGCATACCAATACTTAAAACAAGAACTGTGCATTGTATTTATGACGTAACAATCTCAAAGATGTGTATACATAGCAGTCTTATAATAGCGGTTTTATTGGTTACTGCTAAATGCCACAGTCTTTTACCCCACATACATTACTATCCTATTGTATGGACGCCTGTTGGTAACTTGTACGGATTACAACCCACTGATTTGCATGCATACGCGTTTGATTTCGTGCGATATGAGGACAGAGTCATGTTGGGTAGATGGCTGTGACCTATATCATTAACCAACCTCTTAAACCTTTATTACAACACTATTACCTTTCTAAGAGATGAGAAGCTTTGCGAAACCAAACCACTGTATTAAATCCCAACATACACACGGGAAATGATTGCCCTCAGCTTAAGGGTCTAGTCATCTTCGTCGGTATCATACAAATCTGAAGTGTGCAATTATATGAAGATAACAGCTGTTGTAAGCAACGGTGGTTAAACTTTTAACATTGCATATGCTACAGGAATATCAACTCGAAATATACACTGGATGCGAAATGCACACCGAATGTATTATCATTTGTCAGCTGAAAAACAATACCCAAACATAGGATCATCAGGGTTTCATAATCTACTGCAATCATTACAAAATACATATAAATCTCATGTATTCTTGAGAAAGTTAAACTTGGTTGACTATTTGGTTACGGAAAATGCATTATAGGAAATGAACTTTCGCAATGCATACAATAATTATTTTTCCTATAAGGATGTATTTCGTCTAACCCATTTCATCAGATTTACCTCAAATATGAACCCCACAAACTTTAATATACATAAACGATCTGACTGATAAATTGTGACAAACAAAATGTTAAAGATTCCGTGTTCATATCGATGTTTCTGCCCTTGTGGAAACGTTCCTTGCAGTAAAGTCAACATATAAACTTTTTCACATGCTTTAAAATTAATGTAACTTCTACCGCTGTTTCTATGTTGTCTGTTGCTAGACTTATCTGCATCTATTTAAAGCTCGGTTTATGACGCTAGGGTATGACGCTAGGGTATAACGTTGCAAATTGAACCGTGTTTGAACGCATCCAATCAGAGCAAATGTTACATAATAGATAACGGGTTTACTGGTTCTGCTCATTAGCCCGGATACAGACTAACTTCACATTATTTTTCAACTGTACATGCACAAGTCTGGCTACTATCTAGTCGTATCTGCATTCATTTAGGGAAAATAACGAAAAGCTTTTTTAAAGACAAATGAATGGTAATTGTTTTAAAGTACATTATAAGACGTTTACTATAATTTCTTCCATGTCACAATCATTCTTCATTAATGTAACTGTAATATTTCCTCATATTGAAATTGTATAAGGTTATATTGTAGCAGTAAATAAGACACAGCATTCGAAGATAATGACCACAGGGTACACAATATAACCTGTTTTAATTTTTTGAAGACGTTTTCATGCAATGCCAAAGTCTGTGTTGTAACTGTCCTTACAGAGTGTTAGTAATGATCAGTCGATTATCAACCATTTCTGTTTCGTTGGAACTTGCAGGAAAAATGTCGTGTGAAAAATGAATCGTTACGTGCTTTTCTAGCCATCTACTGTTGATTTACAATCCACTACTTAAACAGATATCCGCAAATAGAATACGGTACCGTATTACTTATACAATTCAGGGGCTTCTTTGAGAATACCTGTTTATTTTGCCTGCAAGAGATCTGCAGTTATTAGAGCCTTGTCCCTTTACGCCTATGTGTCAACTAACATGTCAGGTTATGTTAACTTTACAAAGATAATTTGAAAAGCCAAATTAAGCCCTCGTTAGAAACAAAGTTTGCTAATCCTGATTTAAAAAGTGCATTTTTATTGCGACTAAAATAGCATCCACATAAAAATGTTTAATAGTGTTTTAATCTGGATAAACACGAATTCCGATAGCGACCATTCTTGAATATTCCACATCAACTCAGTGGAGACAATAAAGACAAAATAATGATGATAATTATGTTCTGAATCGAACTGGGATATAATGTAGGGATTGAAGCCACGGGCATTCTGAAGAAAGCATTTTGCTTTGGTAATTTTACATTCACAATTATTGATGATGGCAATCTTTTTACAGAAACAACTCAACATGCTTGCTAATGAAGAATCATTGACCAATCTGGTAATTCCTTGACAGACACTGGGTGAACCTTAGGTCACAGCTGTTTCATAAACTAGCGGCAAACGGTATCATATAAAAGATATACAAAGAAGGTGGTGTGGTGCTCTCTGTTCTCGAATTGTACCAGTCCCTCCTCAAGATTTGTGGGTCGCTAAATACTGACAATAAGTTTGTCTGATTATTCCCCTGCCGTATATTTGCATTAACATCATGATGTCCTTGCGATACGTTTGTGAAATGTTCATATCAGTAAAAATTTGCTTTGAAGGACATCTCAGCAAATATATTAACTATATTACCATTCTAACATAAATACAAAGCTACGACTTTCATTTATCAGGTATTTGTAATCGTGTCGATTATATTTCATTATTCTTATTACAGTAACAATACAATAGCCAATGTAAGCTAAATTACATTGCAATTGCCATGAAAAGTTAAATAACATTGCAATAAGCATTGAAAGCTAGATAATATTGCAATAACTATTTTAAGTTAAATAACGTTGCAATATCCATTGTAAGTTAAATAACATTGCAACAAACTTGGGATGTTAAATAACATTACAATAACCATTGAAAGCTAAACAACATTGCATTGACTATTGGAAGCTAAATAACATTGCAATAACCACTGGAATCTAAATACCATTGCAATGACCATTGTAAGCTAAATAACATTGCAATAACCATTGATAGTTAAATAGCACTGCAAAAGCCATTCGAAGTTACATAAAACTGCAATATCCATTGGAAAATAAATAACATAGCAATAACCACTTGGAACATAAATAACATTGCAATAGCCATTAGAAATTAAATAATACTGCAATAGCCATTTGTAAGTTAAATAACAATGCAACAACCATTGGAAGGTAAATAACATTGCAATAACAACTAGAAGTTAAATAATTACTAAAGATACCATTTTATGGCCATTTTCAATGGATAATGATAATTCCAAAGAGAAAAATAAACTGAGGAGCAGCAGAATCAATGTAGAAGCTGCTAAAAAAATGCAAATTGTCGGTGCTTCATTATCAAAAGATAATTCAACATGTTAATGTTTTCAAACAAAACTTAGTACGGAACATTTAACATTATAGACAGTATCAATTGGACATGTTTTCAAGAAAAAAAAACCCACGTCAAGATGTTCACCTAAACACTGATTATTAGTTCGTGTTGTCAGTTAGGACAACGTAAGTTAAAATGTTAAATTGTAAGAAACCTTTATTCATAACTAATACTTCACTTGAAACAGTTCATGACAACTTTATTTTAACATGTCAAACCGTGGAACATGAAAGCCTTTGAAAGAAAAATTTATTGATATTATTGCGTCTGCCAAACTAATAAAACATATTTGATGCGTCCAATATAACTGTGCACTTTTATCAGTGCATTATACATATGTGCGTTAAAGTCCACAAAATATGTGAAATATATATTTATGGTTAGAACAACATATCATCTAGAAAATTTCGCCTACGTCTTAGCAAGACAAAGTTCACGAAGTTGTCAATGAGTTGACTGTTTAAATACTAAAAGTTCAAGGTAATTGGCACAGCGAATGCTGCATTTATCAAAATACTCCCACCTACGTTGATAATGAACCGTTTTCCCTACAGTTATTGCTCTTTTGTGATCGAAAAGTAAAGGTTGAATCTCAGATTTGTATGTCCTATAAGCTTTGAATCATGCCGTCATTGCAAAGGAGGCAAACTCGGCTTAATCATGAAGTAAATTATATTACATTGCATGAAATGCAATTATCTGTACAAATTTGACTCTGGCGGAAACAAAGGAGGCTAAAGGGGAATTAATGGAAATGTAATATTGCAGTTTGTTGCTTGGAAACGTCTTTGTGTGAAACATTTGAAAAGGATATATAACGTCTTCAAGGCAAAAGGGGATAATGTGTCATATAATTTCTGCGTCAACATTATGGGGCAATTTCTGATATAGCTACTTGGTTTGAGCACGCAGAAAATTAATGAACTAAGTTGAATAGTTTAAATTAAGCCCCTGGTGAAAACAAAGTGTCCTTACCTTGAGTTGCGTCCGTTATTGGCAAGCAAAATAACATCTCATTGAAAAATGTGTTATATATGACTTTAATCTAGGCACAAAAAAGATCACAGATTAAAGGTTGTTCAAATATTCGACAACAAGTCTTTACGAATGACATAAAGAAATATATTAAAATTGCTTAAATACTTCAAATCTATGAAGTTTGAATGAAGGGATCGAAGACGCAGACATGTCTCAAGAAAACATTCTCATTTTCTCAACCGTCTATTTTCAATTACTGATGACGGACACTTTCAGAGAGACACTCAACAAGAGAAATGCTAATGAAGAATGATTGATCAATCTGGTAAATTGCCTTGAAAGAGGTTGGACTTATTTACACGTTATGAGCTTTTTGACTACATTTAGAGGCTCCGAGAAATAAGAGCTTAACCGCACGTTGTGCTAAATCTAAAGCCATATTTACTGGACAGAAACTTGATGAATACATATACAAAACTACATACGTGATTTCTATTGAGACGGCTGGAAGAACGAGTTTATTATGGCATAAATATACCCCGAGGATGTCAGGCCGAAATGTATTGACATGCCACATGAAGGTGTTTTCCACTGAGTATGAACACTATAAGAATAAGGTTTGAAATGTAATAATCCCACATTTTTACACTTCTAAAGATTTATAGCTATAAAGAGTTAATGTAACTCAAAACAAATTGGCATTAAACAACGTTTGATTCGGTGAGCATACGAAAATGGATGCGTGGGCTCAGAGAAATCGCCCAGTAAGTTCCAATTTGGGCATGCGATTCGTAATTTCGGCCTGACCGTTTGAACTGACTGTCAGATCAAACATATATTTAATATTAAATGGGCCGATAATAGAGAGTATTTGAGGTGACTGTATGGATATTACAATCGGATTACAAACCACGAAACGAGTAGCCTTCTTACCATGACCGGACAACGTTATGTCAGATGTTTATTTGATTTTCCTTTTATACGTGGCCAGGCAGGTCAGTGAAAACGAAGCATATATCTTGTTGTTGGTTTGAACTTCGGAACTATATTCATTAATATGAAATTAACCAATCGGATGACAGATGTGTGCGCTCGACTCTACCATCGTCGCTTATGAGACATATTTTATGGCCAACCATTTAACTAAGCACCTCGCAAGACGATATTTTTATGAGATGCTGTCTTACGGTGTCAAAGGATGTTGCACAGAGTCTGTGAGTGATATATCTGAATCTTTAGCTGATAAAGAAATAAACCGGTATTTCTAGTCTAGAAGTTAAGATGCATCATGTTTTGCACTCCAAACGAAATGAGAACGGCTAGAGCAGCTGCTGTAAGGATACAGAACAGTAAATACCACCTGAATGCACTTGCATTACCACGCCTACTCGTTGTCCGTTTTTATATATCCGTTTGTAACATACTCGTGTGTCATGACTTTCCAGTAATTGCCATGCATAATAAAGAGGTATTATTATTATTTAATACTTCTTAAAAACTCGTTTTCACCTACTTGTAGAGCGCGTGAAAAAAGAATAAATCCCGGGACTTCGATTTATTCAGGGCAGCATATATCTAACACCTGGGGTACACTTATTGAATACTAACTGATAATGTCGAAGGATATAGAAACTTGTGTATTTGCTAGATATTAAAGTATTGTTACACGTAAGGGATCTCTCTAGGGAACGTATCACACCTCCATGAGTCTGGCTTGAGGCCGGTTATTTTCCCCTAGTTCCAAGGACCTCAATGCAACAATCGTTGCCAACGTAAAGGTTCTTAAGGGCGCGAATACTAGGGTTATTTTTCTCTAATCACCTTATAACCACACAACGCGAAACTCTAATTCACTCAACATGGTTTTTCTTGTTTTCTACTTGTTCGGTTCTGCGTCAAGCCACGCAATACAAAACACGACCCAAACACCTAATACCAATAATTATTCTTATCTCAAATTACTAAACACGTATACATAAAATCTCAAGAAAATTCCCTATGTTAATAACTTAGGGAGGGTACATATCACGAAACTAGTCAATGCTATCACAAAGTCTCGTGAATAGCCCAAAAGAGAAATATCTTCCCATCACCGACTCCAAATAATGAAACAAATAATCACTAAAATCTAACAAAGCTATAAACGAGGACGTAAATATAAATAACACATACATTGTTTAATTCTGTTGGAAAACAGCAATAAAGGTGACGCTGTATCATAATTGGTTAGATATTGTGCACAGTGATTCTGGAAAATATCCGCTAAAGAGAGAGACAACTATTAATCGTCAGCTCTTCCTCTAGGGCTATTTTATAACCCATTCATCGTCAACTTTACCTCTAGGGTTATTTTATAACCCATTCATTGTCAACTTTACCTCTAGGGTTATTTTATAACCCATTCATCGTCAACTTTACCTCTAGGGTTATTTTATAACCCATTCATCGCCAACTTTACCTCTAGGGTTACTTTATAACCCATTCATTGTCAGCTCTTCCTTTAGGTTAATTTATAACTCATTCGTCGACAAGTCTTCCTCTGGGGTTATTTTATAACCCATTTGCTGTCAGCTCTACCTCTGGGGTTAATTTATAAACCATGTCTCCTAAAATTACCATGACTAAATTGTTAGTTTCAAAGAGATTGTTATGCAATAGTTTCAAATACTCCTTCTGCAAATTTTGCCATTGGTATCATGTCATCGTAAAAGATCCATTTATTTGGGATACTGAACCTTTGCCCCGCGCATTATGCTTAAGAAATATTACCCTATGATTGGAAGACTCAGTAGTCGACTTACGAATAAAAGTACATTGTGTAGTATGTTGTCTTTTTTACATTCATTAGTAAGCTGTCAATAAATCAATATTTAATATGTGTGATAACTCAGTATACAACCCTTTGAACTGACCATTGTAGCCTTTGTATTATGCAACGAATATCATTGAAGCCATCGGACTTCGGTAGCTTTCGTGTTATCCACCCAATATCATTCACAGCCATTGGACCTCTCTAGCTTTTGTAGTATCCACCCAATATCGTTGACAGCCATTGGACCTCTCTAGCTTTTGCATTGTCCACCCTATATCATTGACAGTTATCTGACCTCTGTAGCTTTTGCACTGTCCACCCTGTATCACTGACAGCCATCAGACCTCTGTAGTTGGTACTATCCACCCAATAAAACTGGCAGCCAGCCGACCTCTGTAGCGTGTGTATTATCCACACTGTATCACAGATAGCCATTTGTCGTATGTAGCGTGTGTATTATCCACACTGTATCACAGATAGCCATCTGTCGTATGTAGCGTGTGTATTATCCACACTATATCACAGATAGCCATCTGTCGTATGTAGCGTGTGTATTATCCACACTATATCACTGATAGCCATCTGTCGTATGTAGCGTGTGTATTATCCACACTATATCACTGATAGCCATCTGTCGTATGTAGCGTGTGTATTATCCACACTATATCACAGATAGCCATTTGTCGTATGTAGCGTGTGTATTATCCACCCAATATAACTGACAGACAAATAATAAATGTATGAATAATGAACAGTTGTTTTCGCAAGAAAGAGTTTCATTTTTGCAGGAGATATGGATATGTCACTGAAATACTCTTTACATGACAGAACTACGCTGACAGGCACACTATATTCAAAATGACTAAAGGAAAACAGAGTACGTTTTAAACCTTAAATGGATAGTTCAAAGCAGAGAGACAGAGACAGAGAGAGAGAGAGAGAGAGAGAGAGAGAGAGGAGTGAGGTGAGAGAGAGAGAGCTAATAATAGATTTATTTGATCTGTAGACAGAATGATAAAATGTACTTCTAAAAATAATTTGTTAAACAAAATTATGGGATAGATTCAAGGTCATTTAATGAAAAATTTGATTCAGCATTTAGCACATTCAATTTACAAAATGTAGCGTGTACGTAAAGATAACCCTGTATTTTTCAGTCCAATCGACTGATAGTTTTTAAAAGCCTGCGATATATATATATATATATATATATATATATATATATATATATATATATATATATATATATATATATATATATTGCTACAGAATCATGAAATCTGTAAACGACATCCATAAAGTGAAGAGTACACTAAGGGGTTACTATCGTAAACGAAATGTCAGCTTCCATACTAATACAATAATTTAACATGTACCTGACATTTATCGACCTAAACCACATTAATGAAGAATGATAGACCATAAACAGCTATCCACCTAATTGGACATATGTGAAATAGGAATGTACTGAAAGTAACAGCTTACATTATCTGCAAGCTGGGACTTGCCTAAGAGATAAAGTATTGAAAACTAATAGGATAAAATTATATTGCTGTCTTTTGGGCCCTGTACTATCCCGATGGCCAAGGCCCAATTATTTTTAGGAGCTTATGGTGTTGTTTTTACTCCACCTTACCATGGGGGTAGGTCCAAACTTAATTTTATTTTCGGGCCACTACCCACTCTCCAGCACAAAATGAATTATTTATTGAAATAACTATCGGTGAAGTGGTACATAGCCTGAGTATCGTGTTCATTAGCACAAACAGGTGCTACTGACTAAAAGCTGGCAACCAAAGAAAGATACGGGGAACAAACACTGCATGGGTATATGCATATGCTGTACTCAAGCCGCGAAGCTAAGAAACGGATGTGTGAGTTTGCCATGCTGGATATGTGGGGTTGTCATCAATGCAAATTATATTATCAGCAATATGGAAGCAACATCATCATAAGAGACCTGGAAAAAAAATAACAGCAAGGAAACAATTTGATCAGATTCTTTGTGAGATGCGATCATATAATAAATTTTATTTACAGAATTTTGGATACAAGAGTAAACATCCAGAAATATACCAATCTCGATGACTCTTTCCAGTGGACTGATAACCCAAAGTAAACATGAGGATGGGCTGGCCGCGATTGCAAGTACGACCACTGTCACTCAGCAGCTTGAAACGAGCGAGCGACAAAAGTCGAAACTGGAGGAGCTGATAATTCAGGTGTATTTACAGGGGTAGTCGCTGAAAAAAGAAGTGAATAATGGAGATGAGAAGCTGAGGAAGGAGCTAGACGAGCTGAAGCGGAGCTGGATGAGCTGAAACAGCAGGTGAAGGTTGGGGATGAGGAGATGGGAAAGAACGATTAATGCTTCGTGGGCCGCCCCACATAGGAGGTCCAGAGCACGGGCAAAAGTCTTTTATTGCTAACAGATACCCACACCGGCATGAGAAGGTCTCTTTGCGAGATGCGGTCACATAATACATTTTATTTAGCATAAAATGGCTGCTAGAGTATACATACAAAGCAGTTCCTGATACAGTGAGATTATGAGCAATGCTTCGGAGGGCGCTGATAACAAGTAGAGAGTAGGAGGTTGAGCTCCAGGTTGGTTAGGCTGGCCGACGGCCAGTTGGTAGAATTGTGCCTCAAGTTCTGGGCACTAGGCGCAGGGTTGAGCTTCCAATATCAGCTTCTATGCACAGGTTTAAGCCGTCGGTAGTGGTCCATAACATGCTACCAAATAACGCAGAACAGTTCCTTATGAGCAGGACGTCATTGGCATGAACTTAGGGAATTTTACGGCTGGCGTTTAGCCCCCTGTTGACGACTCAACTAGAGATAGCATTCCCAGCCCTGGCGCAAGTTTACGACGAAAAATCTTATCTCGCTATCGATAAGATTACAGTTCATTTAAGAACCACTCCACCACAGGCATGTGTGCGTATTGACGAGATTGAGCAGCTGGTCGCCTAAGTCAATGCCACCATACTAAGAGTACATATGGCGCCTTGTGAAGTACGAAGAACTCGATCAAATTGTATCCCACAACCGGCCGTTTCGAGGTCAAAGGCGTATCATACCCTTAAAGTGTAGTCACCCACTGTCCGCGATCAATGTGTTTTGAGTGGGTTATTCCCTCTGACCTATACCCAGCAGACCACCGTCTCGACCGGCCAGGTGAGTATAGCTAGCACCTGGGTGAACTAACCTTCGATGGCATTGACTTTCCTGTGAACGTGAGTGCCACAGCAAATAACGAGTAAGACACCCCAACATTTGCAGTTAGGTTAGCGTCCTTGGCTGGGAAAAGTGCCTCTGCCCGCTATACGTTTGCGATACAATTAATTCACACGAGATAGATCTGTTCTTGATTACTGATGGCGAAAATAGCCACTATTTCTGGATAAAGAACATAAGCCAACTAGCATACAATAATAACAGGTACGAAAACTGAGAGCTAATATGTCACCAGTGCACGTCTTCGGACGTGCCAACCAACTAGACGCTCACACAAAAATGTGCCGCGGCATAGGTGAAAAGCCATAATACGTCACCATGCTAAAGCCTGGGAAAAACATCCTATCGTTTCAAAGTCACCACCGCCATATGCGTTATACCCATATTATTAATGAGGTTGTACAGGCACTAAATGTACCAGTAGAAGGTCCTGCCGGTAATCTGGATTAAAACTACATGCCTAATCATCAATGACCAGATCCCGTGTAGGTTTTGCTATACAGTCATCCGTTGCGATAGACTTTGCAAGAAGCCTGTGCTCTACCGGGTCAAGGAAGCAGTGGCTAGCTCAATTCGGTATCTGGATGCGGAGCTAGAAAAGATTATTGACGTCTTTCTGGAGACCGCAGAGATCATGGACTAGGCCGGCTGCAATAGCTTCAAGGAAACGAAGGACTGCCACATCTGCGGTAAAGAGGTGGGAGTGGACTGGGTCTTGGACCTATTAAAACTCTATACTGGAATTTATCCCACGTGATATATGTCACATTACATACCCACCTAATATATCTCAACACTTCAACCATTCAATCAGTAAATTCCTTCCAACTGTATACAGGTTCATTTTCTAGAACTCAAACCCAAATAAACGACCTATTTATAGGTCATGAACTTAAAATAGAATCTACAGTCACGGACATAAATTATCTAATATCTTGTTTATAACTGACCATTACAATCTACAGTCACGGACCAAACGTAAAAATCACACTATAGATATACATAACAGATCATTGCCACATAACTGGCAAGTACCGCGGCGGGGTCCACAAAACATGTAACCTCAAGCAACGCATCTAAACAGAAAAATGTAGTTGCCAGTCGTGGTTGAGGCGTTCACTTTATTCTGCAGGCTGTTGAAAGAGCCTCAACGAAAAAGATCACCCAATTCCAAACAACATGGAAAACATGTGGCTTTGTCACTATGGCCATTGCAGTTCGCCAGCAGCCCCTATTTATTAACAGCAGCATCAAAACGCTGGCAAAAATCCTTGCCAAGGTGGGAAAGGATACATGTTGAACAGTTCAGTAAACAGAGCATGGTATATACCTTCATACCAAACACGCTGTCTACCCGATTCGGACACATGAGTAGTAGGGGGGCGGTTTGAAAAAACCAGCTTTAGCCGTTGAAGACCTTCTACTTAGCTCAGTCGTGCCGGCAGTTTTGAGAAAGACTGCGAGCACGCGAATAATGTGTGGAAGATGTTTAAATACCAATACATATGCTACAACCACGATCTCTATACCAGAAGATCGATGTGCTTCTGCTGGCTGGCTGGTTTGAGGCATTTTACACCACTTCGCTGAAACAGTAGAGCCTTTACCAAGCCCATTACAGTAACACAGCTCTCCGGGAATGAGCAATGGACGCCTTTTTAAACAGGACTAGTTTTAATCTCATGCTGTTTACAGACATCGACATGCACCTGTTTGCCGGTGGGGTATCTGTGGCGGAATTTCGATGGAGATCAGATTCAACCGAAAGCGAATAATACGATGTACCCAGACTATGACAGTGAAAAGCCAAACAGCTGAACATCCTAACTGCACACGTACAACGTCAACGGCTGCGCGATGATGCAGCGTCTGCCACCTAGTGGATTAAAGTGGGTCGATCCGTCAGATCTTGAATCAGTAGACTAGGACTACATTCTTGAAGTAGACTTTGATTACTCTGTGGAGTTCCATGGCGCGCAGTACACCCTGGCCTCTAAAGTATTGTGCAGTGCAGACAGCTGGCTGAGCGACTATCACCATGGTTTAGTGAATGAACTTTGCGGTAAGTTCACTGAGTGCACGAAGTTAGTACTCAGCCTGGAAAAAGGAGGTTATGTAGTTCACTACCAAAACGCATAGCTTTATACCAGGTTTGGAATGCGTGTCAGAAATTTCATCAGACATTAGAACTGGACTACTTGTGTTGATGGCGACGTACATACAGACGAATACATATTTCAGAATTAAAGCAAACTTCGACTTTGTAAAAGATTTTTTCAAGCTGATAAACAACTTCGTTTTTTTAGAAAGAACACGGAGAACCTGCGGAAACGAATGCACCAGAAGCATGACTTCAATTACACCCAAGTGACCTGTCGACCCTAAGTACACAAGTTCTACGCATGAGAAAATAGAAACATAAAATAGTTTGATATTAGTACTGTATTATCACATTTAATCGATGGATGTCATATGAAAAGAGCAATAAGTAATTAATATCTTCTATACGGTTAAGTTTCAGATTTCATCAGCTCTGATTTGGAAAACTTCTCTGTTTGGCAACGGTACAGTACTTTGCAATACAATATGCCCGCTGAGTACAGTTCTAACGAAGTGTGTAGTGACCTCAGGAAATTTCTAATTCAGGACTTCTTGGAAATTTATATTTCCTGTCTCGGAAATGTGGCAAGTGTTGCTATCAATAGTGCAATGATACGCTACATGGAACACTTTTTGTGGAATAACATGTGGACTGATGAATGAATCACTCTGGTTGGTAAGTGCAAGAGTTTTCATTCGAAATCCCATTATTATATTTGACTCAAATGGGGCTGATAGTGGTTGCTCGATAAAGTTAGAAGAAATGTTTGACATAACCCATTTCTGGTTTTCGCCTTTTTTGCTGTAGCAAATGAGATAATTTGGTTTTGTGTGGATAGTGATGTGTATTGACCGTGTCTGGAGCTCTTTCAAATAGCTCGACGTGTGTTTGTTTGTTTGTTTGTGTGTGTGTGTGTGTTTGTGTGTGTGTGTGTGAAAATGTTTTGTATGGTGTTATCAAAGTTAGAGAGACCTTCAGTTGATTTACGAGTGAATTGTTTTGTTATATATGTTGTTATTGTTGTTTGATTTTATAACAATTCATTGATTCACAGCAGAAGACATTGAGGGTTTCTAGTGATGCCAGGTCCGAGATAACCAAAATGAGATAGAATAGTTAGGTTAGCAAAACAGGTAGATTTCTCTGTCGCATGGGTGATTATATTTCACGAGAAATTAGCAGATATATTATTTAGCAAAATATTTCAATTCCTGTTTAAGGACAGTCCTTGGGAATCTATGATCAGAGTTTATAGCTATGTTCAGATATAATTTGAAACTAATTATTATTTATATCAGTCATTGGAATTACAAGTGCTCATTTACTTTTCGGACTACAATCCTACTTTGGGGTTATTGAAAACTCATTTAAGGACATCCTGGATTATAGTATTGTGGTAAATCAAGACAATGAAGACTCTTAGTACATCAGCACATTCTAGATTATTGGTTTTCATTCTGAGCATTATATACTTTTAGACTTGTTATAGAACATTTAGGAATATTTGGGATTTATTTCACAATACTGCAAGTGGCTTCTGAAATTTCACCTTGTATTCTAGGGAAATAAATTATTTTCTGTTTTCGCTGAACTTGTTGGTTGCACTTCGTTCAGTTACAGAGCTTAAAACCTAGATTCCTAACATATACAGCGCGCTGATCACCAGCGCAGATCACAAGCACGCGAGGATATCGTTGGAAATTCATAATATGTTTTGTTTTGTGGGCTGTAAGGCCATTTTTCAGCACATGATTCGTGGCGACCAGTATATTTAGTGGAGAAAGAACCCGGAACGACTCACGTGAAGCTACGGTCAGGCCTTTTCACATATGATATTCAGATGTTCTGGTGCTGGCGGAAACAGCGGGGACACTAGATCAGGCAAAAAACCCCACTATAAACTCCTAAAAGTGCTGGTCCGGCCAATGAGGTTCGAGTGCGGAAAGGCAGGTCACAATCAATAGTGTAAAGTCTTCCTGTGACTTCTTAAGCTTCCGCAGCCCCTGGAGTAGGTATGGGGTTGGGTTCAAAAACGTTACCTTACTAAAACTTATGTAGGTATGGATCAGTTATGACAATTTGTTATTTTTCGATTCAGACAACAACTAGTTGCATTATCATGGTTTTACATGTCCAGCTAGTTTGCCTTGTACATGTCGAAACTATGTCGAGGTAGTTTGCTTGAACATGTCGAAATATGGCTTGGTAGGTTGTTTTTAAGCTATTGAAGTATAGCCTGGTAGTTTGCCTGAAACATGTCGAAATACGGCCTGGTAGTTTGCTTTTAACCTATTGAAGTATGGCATGGGAGTTTGCTTTTAATCTATTGAAGATTGGCCTGGGAGTTTGCTTTTAACCTATTGAAGTATAGCCTGGGAGTTTGCTTTTAACCTATTGAAGTATGGCCTGTGAGTTTGCTTTTAAGCTATTGAAGTATGGCCTGGAAGTTTGCTTGTAAGCTATTGAAGTATGGCCTGGGAGTTTGCTTTTAACCTATTGAAGTATAGCCTGTGAGTTTGCTTTTAAGCTATTGAAGTATGCCCTGGGAGTCTGCTTTTAACCTATTGAAGTATATCCTGGGAGTTTGTTTTCAACCTATTGAAGTATAGCCTGGGAGTTTGCCTGAAACATGTCGAAATATGGCATGATAGTTTGCTTTTAAACATGTCAAAACTACAGCTATCTTCATACGGTCCCTTTCAATACGATGAATTATATCCATTGGTTGAAGTTTCACAGTAAGACAAGCGATTCTATTCTAGCTACAATAGCGACAGTTTTCTGGATATTTCGTCGTGATTCTTCTCAGTTTGGTTTACGTAATACCGGAGAATCTATCAAAATTCGACATGACTTTGTTTTACTTAAAACAAGGCAATATATCAGAATTCGACCTGAATTCGGATTACGTAACAATGGAAACTCTATCGGAATTCGACATCAGTTTACTTTACGTAATACCAATCATTATTTACGAATTCGACGGCAGAAAGCTAGTTAACATAAATGACTGCTTATCAAATTTTGTAGTAAACAATATTTTATACTGCAAAATGAATTCCTGGATATACACATTCGAAATAGTTTGCCTTACATGCTGTCGACAATGTTAACCAATGGAGCATATTATAAGAACCTCCTCTTTGCATAGATTACCTAGATCAATAGATGAATTTGTGATTGACTTTCAATATCCTTTTAACAGTCCTTTTTGCAATAAAAAAAAGACTTTTTACATTATATACATATTAAAAATTATTCGTCCTGAAGGAGTATTTATTGACTGTATAATTCAGTTAAAATGTAACGTTCAAAGAATTTGTGACAAGTAAACTATTAGCCAAAATTTACCCACAAACATGCAACGTTATTTTAAAGTATTTGAAAATCTTGTGTTGTTTCGAGCATCTCTTGCCTCCTTTTTTCAATAAGTGTTTATTTCCAAAGATTAAAAAAGCATTTCACTTCAATGAAATATATTTGAAGTCAAATGTATTTGAAGTGAAATATATTTGAAGTGACAAAGACCTAAACTCTAAAGCATTAATACAATCCGGTAAGCAGGGCCCGCAATTCTTAGTGCTTAGTGTTGGGTTCATTTTATCACCTATACCGGGAAATGTCACACGAGATAAAATAGGAGACGAGCACTAAATTAATGCAAGGAAAAATATATTCTTGATTTCATAACAATTGACTGGATTCGTCTAATATGAAACCGGTGGAGCTGTATTTCGTCCAGAGGGTTGTCATGATTAGTTTTAGCAGCTGGGACTCATCACTGCGCTGGCTGAGTTCCATATGGAGCTCAAGGCAAATGTGATCATATATGAACCTGTAAAAATCACTGGCGACATACCTCGTTGTTGTTGTTCTTGATGTTATTGGTTTTAATGCCACTTTTCTGCACATGAGAGGCTATGCAGCTATGCATGGATGACAGTATAACTGGTGGATGAAGAACCATGAAAAAAACAGGAAGAACCACCGACCCAAGGAAGTTACCGGCAATCTTTATCATGTACCCACATTTGCCGAGCCCGAGACTCGAACCCACGTGGACAGTAGTGAGATGTTAGTGATCTGAAACGGTTGGCGCTGTACAGCACAGGGCCACTCGGGGCCACCGCGAATTGCTTCATACTAAGAAAGAAATCACAACATGTTAAAGTAGGCGAATATACCGGTGACCGAATGTTTGACAGATAGAAACACTCGGACTTGGTTTTATTATCCACAGAGGTTCGACGAACTGATTTTAAACTCGCAATTGTTCGTTGAAGTGGAATAAATAACGGAGGGATTAATTTCTGTATGAAGAAGTCCAAATCGAGAGAAATCAAAATCACTACATATTCCTTTTCGCCGAGCACCTTTTTGTATTTTATGTCGAATGTTATGCCAAGAATAACTTGATGGGCAAGAACAGATAAGTTCTGAGACCTAAGGCAATTCCCCATGTGTATTGTTACGCGACTAGGCTCGTACAAAGTAACAAAGAAAAGAGTGAAGCCAACAAGCTTTGTAAATTTAACAAAATAATTTATTTCCCTAGAAAACAAGGTAAAAATATGAAAAAAAGACTTAACGTTTGTGAATCTAATCCAAACATTAATCCTAGAATTTAAAAATGTAAGTCCTATCACTAAAAAGTTCTAATGGAATCAAAGTTCGAATCCCGATGAAGTTCGAAGGTGGAAGGCGATGACGTCCTCTATAACCTGTTTAGTGTTGTTGCGTTCCTTGTTGAGTCACCAAGAATATAATTACGGCTTTAGAATTCCAAATAATTTTCAGTAAATGTCTTTGTACAAGAATTTCGGTGAACACTAGATGAAGTCTCCAGAGAAAATGAATTATTTAAATTTAAAAAAAAAACTCAATTCAAATGACGACAACAGGAATACCTTTCAGCCTGAAGGTATGATTTACAACTGACTATAAAATCACTGAGATATGAGTATTAAACCCAACTAATAACGCAATTCAGACCCGCGTGAGGGGTTACGTGATCACTTAGTCCGAGCGGCGCAATAAATACAAAAAGTCAATAATCATGTACTCTAGTATAGCCTTAGCTAAAAATCAATGATTCCCACACTGGAAATGAATTTTAAAAAAGGTTGTTTACTCAAACTAACAAGCTGGTCAAGTATGACCTTGAACATGACCAATGATTTTCACTCTGTGTTTACCAATTCTGAATTAAGGTCAGGAACTAGGTCAGCTAAAAATTCAATGTAGCAACACCACTGCGTTGTAATCAGGCTAAAAAGAATTGAACTAAATTTTCTGGAAAAAATGTCAATTCCAGTGAATAAAGTTACCATTACAATAACATGTAATGAAATATTTTAAAAAATAGAAAATAAATTTAAAACTAACTCACAACCAATTAAATTACTTATACGTATCACTTCCCCCATAAAGAAAAAGAAAGATTTATAAGATAAAGCTTTCTTTTTACCATATGTTAATTATACATGAGGTAAAAAAATTACACATGAAGAACTCTTATGAATTATACAAAGTGTACATGAAATAATATTTCTATACACGGGAAAGTGCATCTGCTATTAAATTGTCTTTTCCCTTGATGTACCTGATGTCAAGATTATATTCTTCTAACAACAAACTCCACCTTAATAATCTTTGATTTTTGTTTTTCATCTTGTCGATGAAAGTAAGGGGTTGTGATCACTAAACACAACAAACGGAGAAGGAGCTGAACTAAGGTAAACTTCAAACTGCTGTAATGCCAATATTAAAGCCAAACATTCCTTCTCGATTGTTGAGTAATTCCTTTGGTGCATATTTAATTTCTTCGGAAAATAGCACAGTGAATGATCAACACCATTTCTATAGTCTTGAATCAATACTGCTCCAACCCCAACATCACATGCAACAACAGATAGTTTAAATGACTGAAATTTGGAACTGTTAAGAACTGATGCACTTTTAAGTATGGCCTTTAACTTGTCAAAAGCCTCCTGACATTTTCAGTCCAAAGAAACTTGTTTTTCTTGCTCAATAAATTTGTCAGGGGTTCAGCAATATTAGAAAATTTGGAACAAAATTTCGGATAGTATCCAGCCATACTTAAAAACCGCATCAGTTGCTTTTCACTGACAGGCACAGGGAAATCAGAGATAGCCTTGACCTTAGCATCTATAGTTTAAACTTGTCCATGTCCCACAGTATGTCCTAGAAATGTTACACAAGCACGGCAAAACTCACGTTTGGATGAATTGATTGTCAAATTTGCATCAGTGAGTCTGTCAAAGAATTTCCGAATTGTTGCTAAATGTTCTGTCCAGGTGTCGGTGTAGATGATGACATCATTGATGCAAGCATCACAATTATCTAGACCAGAGGTAATCATATTCATCAAACGTTGAAAGGAACCTGGCGAACCCTTCATCCCGAATGGCATCACTTTATATTGATAGAGTCCATCTGGAGTCACAAACGCCGAAATTTCCTTTGCCCTTTTCCGTTAGTGGAATTTGCCAAAATTCTTTCAGAAGGTCAAATTTGGTGACATACTTGGCATTTCAAATTTTATCAATACAGTCATCGATTCATGGTAATGGAAATGAATCTGTTTCAGTCACACTATTCACTTTCCTATAATCAGTGCACATACGGAAAGTTTTATCTGGTTTCAGATCAAGTATATATGGTGAACTCCAATCACTTTTACTGGGCTCTATGAAATCATTCTCCAACAAGTACTGAATTTCCTTTTTCAAGTATTCCTGTTTGAGAGGTTCATCCTGTATGGGTGTTGTTTCACAGGTTTGGAATTCACAATTTCAACATCATGAAATATTATCTTCGTCCTCGTAGGAACATCTGGAAATACGAGCTCATATTCAAATAGTAACTGTTTAAGTTCATTACATTCTTGATGTTGCAAATGTGAAAGTTTCTGGTCCAGAATTTTCATAATTTCCGAATTCCGAAGATTTGTCACTCCAAAATCAGTAGTGTCCGATTGAATTCCTTCACTTAAATCATCAGTAAGTGGGACATGTACAACTAAATTAATTGCATGATTTGCCTGGCTGTCTCTTTCAATATACTGGTACTCCATTAATTTATTTAGATCAGAGTACTATTATTATAATTTAACTCATTCATTTTCTTCGTAACTTTGAAAGGACTGTAATACATAATTTTAAGAAAATTTTGAAGAATGAACAAGACAGAAAGAACTCTATTACAAGACTCAAACCTTCTCACTTCTGTGAAACCATAATTTCACTTTTGACTTGAATTGCTGAATGCCAAATTCAAGCATTACTGCTGAAAAATTCCATACATAAAATTTGACCTTGACCAGATTGAACAGATTTGAGAAGGCAAACTTGAGTAAAAAAAAACTTTTTCAAAGCTTTTACTATAGTTTTGGATTTAATATTCCTCAAAGGAATAGCCTCTGTAAATGTTCTTGACGCACACATAATGGTCAACAACTATTGGTTGCCTGACTTGGTCTTAGGTAAGGGACCAACACAATCTACCATAATTTTGCTATCTGGTTCGTCAAATCCAAGAATAGGTTACAGATGAGCCTTAGGTATCTTCTGATTCTGTTTTCCTACCATTTGACAAGTATGATAAGATCTGCAGTATTTACAAACATCACTTTCGACTTTTTGCCAATAAAAGTGAGTCAAGATCTTGTGATAAGTCTTATTAATCCCTAAATGACCAGCCAGAGGACTTTCATGGGCCAGACTAAGTATTTCCTGTCTGTAAGATTTTGGAACTACAACCTGATAGTTCACTGACCACTCATCACTAGCAGGTACCTCGGGAGGTCTCCATTTTCTCATAAAAATTCCATTTTTAATGAAATAACAGACAGTTACTTCAGTGGCTTCAGTTTCACTAAAGGCCCTCTAACAAACAGGAGATCTCAGGATCGTTTTCCTGTTCGACGACAAGTGATTGTCGTTTGTCACCCTGATTAGATAAAAGAGAATAAGTAGTTAAAAGAGTATCACTGTGATCAATACCTTCTGACTGATCCAAACAAGGAGTGAAGGTTACCTCATCAAAAGCCTGACCAATACATGTGTCAGCTAAAGGAATATTTTCCTTATCGAAATCATTCTCAAGAGCTTTCTTTGCCATAGCTCTGGTAACTGGATAAGCTGGGTATAAAACAGGGTATTCTTTTTCAATAGGATCAACTTTCTGATCCAAAGAAGGCTTGTCAGTTACAAGTTTATTAACCACAACCTTGTCTCCAGCTAGATCGTTGCTTAGTAACAAATGAATGCCCTCAACGGGTAAAGTAGACACTATGCCGACTGTCACAGGTCCTGAAACTAAGTCTGATGACAAATTTGCAGAATGGAGAGGAACCTTAACAAAGCCGCACTCTACTCCCTGAATGAGAACACTCTCATTAGAAGAAGTCGTCTCAGAAAAAGGCAAAATACCTTATAATAAAAGAATCTGAGAAGGTACTGTATCCCTTTGTAAGGGTGCAAATTTTTGTCGATCTATGAAGAGCACATTAATTTGGGCAGGTGAACGATTATTTAGATTTATGGGGACAGCGCGTGTTTAAATCACCATAATGCACGGATTTGTAATGACTGTGTTAGGAGAAAAACGATTCTTAATGAAGCATTCGTTTATTTAACAAGACAGACAGACTGGAAGAATAGGGATAACTTCAATCTTGTATCGGAATTGTCAGATTTGAGATTTTCCAGAATTGGTTATTTGGGAATTTATAGGTCACACAGACTACAATTTTGGCGCCTAGTCATAAAAGGCGGGAGATATATTTAATCCGGATTGGTTACGCTAAATAAGGGGCGTGATTCCCACACGAAATTCTTGGTTTTAGTATGTCCTATAGCAACATTTTTAGTCAGTCTACACTTTTCTGCAAAAGAAAAGAAACTTAGGAGACTCCGGGTTTGAATTTAGAAGAAATTCACTCGTAAAATAATTATCCAAGGGATCGGATGTCTGGAAAGTCAACGGACACGATTTTAGCGGTAGAAGCGAGCGAAGCTTCAAGCACAAGGTATTTTGCGCCAGTCTCATGTAATTCGTTGATATCAATATAACGATTTGTTTGATTTATTTGCTTATATTTGCATGAATTTTATTTGTTTAGATTCGTAGATCAATTTTCTTGATATGAATACAACTGTGTGAGTTCATCTATATGAATCCGTACAATGATATTCTTTATATAAGTTTGACAAATTGTTTGAACGTGTCGTCTTGATTGTTATAGGAAATATGTATCTAAGAATTTCATGCCTTACTTTAGTTGATATGAGTTACGAGAATCCGTGTGAATTCACCGACCTTAGATGATTCACGTATGATAAAGACTTGAGTACTTATTGACTGAAATTAAGGTTGTTAAACCATGAAGTGAGATTTCATATATGCTAGAGATTTAAATGTGTGTATTCGCTAGAATTAACGTGGTTAAGCCATGTAATGAATTTCATTCATTCATTTGTGTAATTGAGACGAGAACAGAACTGTTATGTGTCTTGGGTGATGATAATGTGAGTCAGGTTGAAATAGTCCTTAGAAAGTACATTAATCTTACGAAACTAGATTTGTTTATGGTCTGCCACGTTTAGCTTGACCAGATAGCCTTTGGTATCTGTTTGAATTCCGATAGAACGATATCTGACATAAAGAGAGGGGGAGTAATGATTTATTCCCAGTAGGATATCTGACAGAAGATTTAGGTTGCTTCTTTGTTTATTTTTGGAAGGTGAAATAGCTCCACGGGACGTATCCACGTACCTACCTATCGAAGTATCTACGTATCACGTACTTTCACATCCACCTACCCACAAAAAGTTCAAGGGCCAAAAGAGGCGAGACAAGAGAGAGTTTGGAGAAGGGAAAAGTGAAAAGGACGAAGACGAACAGTCACAGAAAAGTTGGAGAACAGTCACAGTGAAGTTGGAATGAACCGGAAATAATCCGGTTATGAAGTTGTACAAGACAATGACTTCGATTGTTCACTCGATTCTAGGATGAACTAATTCTATCATTTAAAAGAGATCGGCTATTTATATAAGTATAGTTGTGTTTGAAATTCGGTGAATGATTTATTTCAAAAAGACGTGTATCTTCCTAATGTAATGCATTGTCATGGTTATTTATGTAATTGATTAAAATTGTTATTTTCACGTACGGGGGCTCGTGTCATTCTGTTTTATATATCTGCTCAGATCTCTATCTATCCCACCTACAAGTTTCACACTTTATATTGATATTTACTCGATCCGGGCAATAACACCGAAGGCGATCACCCTCTAGATAACGATAAAAAAATCCACTACAACCCACCCCGAACAAAGTGGGGGCTACGTAGCACCCTTAATATTTTAATAGGGATAGGATTGGCCAAATCAACCAAGCGTGATATAGAACCCTTCGATATGAATGGTTCATATGTCTCCATAATAAAATCAGACTGGGGTTTTTGAGACCCAACAAATGTATTGTTTTCAATACATGACTGTGACCTTGACCTCTTAGAAATAAGAACATTTTGGATACGTCTATTTTGATTCTGATGTTTATATTTCAATTTGGAGCAATCAGAAACAACGTGTCCTTTTTTTCTTACAATAGGTACACGTAGGAAGAGACAAGGAATTTGAATCAAGTTTATCAGAAGTTTGATTTTTAGAAGTTGTGCCAGACTGAGTTTTAGAAGGGCTTGTATTAGGCTGATATACCTTTCTACCAGTAGACTGCTGAGTGAAAGACTTGCCTACAACAGGAACTTTATGAGTTAAGAAATACTCATCAGCAGTAAGAGCAGCATTTTCCAAGGTTTCGATCTTATGCTCTTCAAGATAAGTCTTAATGTCACTAGGGACACAGTTCTTGAGCTATTCCAGTAATACAAGTTCTTTGATATTTTCATAATCATGTTCAACGTTCTTGGCTAAGCACCATCTCTCAAATAACTGCTCTTTTTCTCTTGCAAATTCGACATAAGTTTGTCCAGCTTCTTTTTATAGTTCCTGAATTTTTGCCGATGAGCCTCAAGAATTAACTCGTAACCCTTTAAAATGCATTCGTTAAATAAATCATAGTCAGAACTGTTCTGTACTGACTGGGATGCAAATATATTTTGGGCTTTGCCATAAAGTACACACTGAAATAATTGATTTCAATGCTCCCTTGGCTATTTCAAATTTTCAGCCACTTTTTCAAAATAAGGAAAATATTTGTCTACTTTTTTCATCACTAAAAGGGGGTACTAGCCTAAACTTCTTTGTAATATCAAAAACTTGAATTTGTATGTTGAGTGGAAATGTGCCTTTCACTTGCCAGCTCTATTTCTTTTAACTTAATTTTAAATTCCCTTTCATCCTTCTCTCTTTGCAATTGCATCTGTCTCTCTTTCTCTCTCTCTCTTCTAATTACATAAATTTTGTTTTTCTTTCTCTCTTTCCTGACTCTCTCTCTCTCTCTCCTCGTTCTCAAATTGTAACTGCATTTGTTTCTCTCTCTCCTCTTTTTCAAATAACATTTGTTTTTCTTCGTTTTGTAAATGCCTTTGTTCTTTTTCTTTCTCCAATTGCAACTGAATTTGTTTCTCTCTCTCTCCTCTTTTTCCAGTTGCAGCTGCATTTGTTTTTCTTCCTTCTGAAGTTCAAGGTTCCTTAACTCTAATTCAATCTCGTATTTTAATTTTAATTCCTTTACTTTTATATCAGAGTCTGATACAGACTTACTGATCGAACCCAAAACACTTTTATCGAAAACATTCTTTTCTACCAAATACTGGATCAAAATGTTTTTTATTTATTGCTTCGTTAAAGATGTTTTTGCCTCAGAAAGATCATATTTTCTGGCAAGTTCAAGCAATTCATCTTGTTTCAAACAATCCAACTGCTCCTGAGTAGGACTAGAAAGTAAAATATCCACTTTTGATGACATTGTGAAAAAGCCTGTTTATTTCACTAAAGATTTCAAACAAAATGTGAAATAGTACTTGGGATTTAAATTATTCTGAAAACTAGGGGAATTTAAATTTTAAAAAAAAAAAAAAAAAAAAATTTCTGAAATATTTTAGCAAACATTCATATATCCCAAGGACGAGAACCCCAATTTTCTTTGTTACGTGACTAGGCTCGTACAAAGTAACAAAGAAAAGAGTGAAGCCAACAAGCTTTGTAAATTTAACAAAATAATTTATTTCTCTAGATAACAAGGTAAAAATATGAAAAAAGGACTTACGGTTTGTGAATCTAATTCAAAAATTAATACTAGAATTTAAAAATATAAGTCCTATCACTAAAAATTTCTAATGGAATCAAAGTTCGAATCCCGATGAAGTTCGAAGATGGAAGGCGATGACGTCCTCTATAACCTGTTTTGTGCTGTTGTGTTCCTTGTTGAGCCACCAAGAATATAATTACGGCTTTAGAATTCCAAATAATTTTCAGTAAATGTCGTTGTTCAAGAATTTCAGTGAACACTAGATGAAGTCTTCAGAGAAAATAAATTATTTTAAATTAAAAAAACTCAATTCAAATGGCGACAACATGAATACCTTTCAGCCTGAAGGTATGATTTACAACTGACTACAAAATCACTGAGATATGAGTATTAAACCCAACTAATAACGCAATTCAGACCCGCGTGAGGGGTTACGTGATCACTTAGTCCGAGCGGCGCAAAAAAAGGTACAAGTCAATTATCACGTACTCTAGTATAGTCTTAGCTAAAAATCAATGATTCCCACACTGGAAATGAATTTTAAAAAAGGTTGTTTACTCAAACTAACACGCTGGCCAAGTATGACCTTGATTATGACCAATGATTTTCACTGTGTTTACCAATTCTGAATCAAGGTCAGGAACTAGGTCAGCTAAAAATACAATGTAGCAACACTACTGCGTTGTAATCAGGCTAAAAAGAATTGAACTAAATTTTCTGGAAAAAATGTCAATTCCAGTGAATAAAGTTACCATTACAATAACATGTAATGAAATAAAAATAAAATAAAAATCTCACAACCAATTAAGTTACATATACGTAACAGTATCTTTTTGATACCCTCTGAACTACCATTAACTTTGATTGATAATGTATGATTTATATGTATATCCATCGATGTCTGAAAGTAAATAGACAACCAAGGCTGTCGGTTGTGCATTTTTCTGTACTGGACGTTTCTATTCGATGAAACTGAGTTACAAAGATATGTAAGCCTTTAAGATTTTTTTTTTCAGCTCTTGTAGTGCTGTACAGAACAAATGTCATTGATAGGCAATACAATTTTTAAAACCCTAACTTTCATTTGAACTAACTTCTGAACAACTGTAGAAATGAAACAGTAACAGATTTTTAACATTGCTGTTCAAAGAGTTGCAACCATAAGCACATTATGTTTGTATAAAACTACTTTAACACTTCAGTCATTCAGATGTCCGAGATCAACACCATGCTAGATAGATTGCTTTATTTTCTTAACTAACCCAAATTAATATTATTGATATTGTTGCCGAAATATCATTATTTAAAATGGATGACCATATGCTAACCAGATTGATCTTTGTTTCATAGTTTGACATTCAATCGGATAATTTGCGTGTCAACAGCTACGAAACAATTTAGTTGTAAATATTAACCTCCAGTCAAACACCTTAAAAATAAAGAATTTACAGGTTCAGAAAGTAATCTCAGTCTATTACATTCTGAATGAAAAAATTTAAATAGAAAATCGTGTTATCTTCATCTCACTATAAGGTAGGCTTTGACCACATCCTTATACAGATTTGAAAGACAGTGGAGATACAAAACTTAAGTCGATCGAACATTTACTAAAGCCGCTATCATAAAAAGAATGAACTAAAAGGCCAACAGGTTAGGGTAACTATTTCTATGTTTTTAAGTTGCATAAATTTCAGAAACTTGAAGGTAAATTATAAATATGTTCCCCTTGTTGTTTGATAGGTTGTACAGACAACTTCGATTCGAATAAAAAACTGCAAATTTGATGGGTTAAATAAACATTACTTCTGTTCAAATCAGGAACTGTAAATTTGATGAGTTAAATAGACACTGCTTGTGTTCGATTCAGGAACTGTAAATTTAACTGCTATCTGGCTGCGTAGCATGCTCATAACCACAGTAACAGCTACACAGGTCATGTGTGCGCATTTACTCATCTTTAATTAAATATAACTTGCTGTTTTAAAATATAATAATAATTTTGCTGAACCAAAGTTTATTCAGTCCTGATTATTGAATGATCTGCACCTTAACTATAAACAAGAAATTTCCAGACGAAAATTATCAATCGCCATAGACTTTTACAAAGGTGGTCATGTACTAAACTTAGTCAAGAAAAGAGCACGTTGAGTCTCATCATCAAAATATAAGGTAGTACTAATTTGTTTAACAACATTCGTCGCTTTCAGTGTGACAATCCGGATTGTACTGGATCACAGCTTTTAGCTGATCTCGTCCAAATTGACTTTGCTAGACGTACTTCTGGGTGCGTGTAAATCACGACCCTTCAAAGGAATATGGATGTATGATGATCCAAATAAATTGAAAAATAGCCATTGAAATGTATGTGGAATCAAAATTCAAAAATGACACCCATTACTGAAAAATAGTCAGTCTTCAAGGCTTACATGATACGTATGACTTTTACTATAATTTAGTCACGGTCATAATAACGGACCGATTGATTCTAAAATGAAACGCAAACTGCTCTAAAGAAACAGGATATTGGCAATAAGAATCCTACAAAGGAAGCACCCCCACCCACCCCACCCCCAGAAAATAAAATGACCCAAACAAAGAAAAAACAAAGAACGAGTGAACTGCTACCACTCATAACACACTTCCTAAAATATCCCCAAAATAGAAATGTTTACAAAAGTGACTAAGCGTATAACAACTGCAATATAATAATTGTAGTTATTGAGTGCAAATATGACAAAATTCAGACAACAATAAATGCTAAAGCAAGACACTGTCATACGATCAATTAAAATAGGACCCAGGAGTAATAATTATACAGTTAAATAAACAATATTCATTCATCGGGCCAGCGCTTTCACAGTTAAGAAGCCACACGCAATCCCTTGCAATAGCGTTGATAGTTAGTCAACGTCTATTATCTCCAAATATAATGACAATGCGATCCTGCTGTACTGGACGGATAATGCACATATGGAATGTATATTCCGGTCTGCATAAACGTAATCCCACGAAACCCATAAACAATCGTTCTACAACATAAATCTCGGATATGTATCTTGTACAGTTTCAAATTTTATGATCGTGACTCTATCACTGGTTGAAATTGAGGATCTTCAAATCAACAAACTATCGTTTTATACTAAAACCATGTATCCATTTTCATGTATTCTCAAATTAGTAATGCAGTACTTATACAAAAATATTCATAAGTATAATGTACATAAACAAAATATATGCATGCAATGCTGATACCTGTAAGCGTTTATTTTCATCTCATACCATCGCATGACAGTGAAATCACGCCATATTGCTAAGAACTGGCAAACGAATGTGTGCTGAGTCCTGACTAGACGAAAATACAAATGACATTAAACTTAGGGAAGCCAGAAGCATACCAACCTCATGTCAACTGAAGCCATGATATGAAGTCTTAAATTTCGATTTTCCTTGTCTAGGTTTCAATCATGATTTTATTTTTATTTCAAAATGCCTATATAAAACTCTTCATACATTATGAAAAGAGCGACACAGAGGATTGTTTTACTTTAGTACTAGTTACAATGTGATTACGTTAGGTGAGTTGTTGTAAAAACTAAGGTTCGAGTTTCCATCTATTGCGCGTCCAGACAGGTTAAACGTGCACAGCGACTACATTTCGTCAACATGCTATTTCACCTATTCATCTGTAAACACCAGTTCAGACTTTTTATGATTATTTGCAGCACCAGGCAAACGTTATAATGTTTTTCCAATATTTACAAAGGAAGTTTGTAAAAGGAAAACAACCTAAAACACATCAATCTAGCCACAATACAAGAGTCTTTATATTTGCAATTTTGAGAAAAATGCACCGTTTGTTATTGGTCAGCAACAAACATTGAATGGTGAATGACCCTTCCATTATTCCTGATGTAGCACATTGGTCGCATGACTCAAGACACCAAAGAGACAGGTTTTTATTCGTAGTGCTGCACTGCTCCGCAGCTGAGTAAATAAAGCTGTTGAGTTTCATTGTCAGAGCATTCGACATGTCCTTAGCCATCTGTGAAAGACTTACCTATACATTAGGTTCGTATATATTACGCTGTTACCTTTATCGCTCCTATGCTCAGTTTACTTGTCTTCTTTTGTTTTATTGTTTGTCGAACAATCGGGCTTTTAACTATCTGTACAACGTGCTGTGAGTAATCTCACGAAGCTATCAGTGAAACCACTGTAGCGTATTCGATATTACTAAGCCGGATGCATTGGCCTAAATGGTGTTTACTACTATGAGAATATCGGTCATGATTATCATCCGTGGTGAAAGAATAACGATTAATACTATTTTATAGGATACATCTTTATTGATTCTACCTGCAT